>APFE031618499.1:0-65744 GCA_000404065.3 Pinus taeda | reverse complement strand
TTAAACAAAGTTAAATCCTAAAGAGAGAGCCCTCTCTGACTGCTGGTAGGCTAGGACCTGCAGTCCAAAGATTGGTTTGTGGTTACCTCGGTCGTATTCCCTTAGGAGTCAAAGGGAACAACCTAAGTGATAACACCTATATATACATAACAGTGTCCGAACATAACCCTACAAGCAGTCACAAAGCCTAACGACCAACAAACCCTAGACGAGGGTTTTGGGACGACTTCCATTATATATGAATTTACGGATAACAAGTAGCAAAACCCAAGAAAGACTAACATTAAATCGACCCAGGACGCTTGACTACAACAGAGGGACATCAACAAACAAGTATTGAGGAAACCGAACCATCGGAACCTACAAGCCCTAACTTTAAGAACGAAATTGATGACGGTGACAGAGCCTACCAAGCAAAAGCCGAGGTGACTACGCCAGGCACACCCATTTGAAAACCCTCAACCTGCAAGAGAACCGGGACAAGATTGTGAGCATAGTTGTCGACCATGAAAGGAGAAAATAGCGAATAAGTGTAGATGCAGAAAGAGATTCTTTTCCTTACCTAGAGGGTTCGTAGTGCAGATAGAGTGTAGGCCATTGAGCCACAAATCTTAGATACCGACTGAGACAAAGGAGCGAGTTCATTTAGAGACATAACAACAAAGGGAATAGAGTAAATCATGGACGACGAAATTACCTGAAGTGAAGTCGAAAACAGAAGAGTGCCACCACTTTGCAACCTGGATGCATGCACAAAACCACTGAATTTAACCAGCAAAACGACCTCATAACAAACAATGACCATGGAATAAAGACAAGGTAAGCAGCTACATGAGAATTATAAACGTATACTCACGCAGGCGACAAAACTACAATTCTGTGCTCAAAGAGCCAAGACCACAAGTTACCCAGGTGAATGCAGGTGCCAATCTCTCAGGCAGAGTAACCCCTGACCGATGCGCACATAGTTGCAACATAGCATCATACACAGGCAGCATAAGGATTACCATAACAAACCCTCAGCACCAAGAAACGAAGAGCAAAAATGACCGAGCAACAATAGGAGGAAAGGTTTTGGCAAGAACCGAGGAGCAGGAAACGCAAACCAAGGCGCCAGTACAGGGACAATAATTACAGTCATAATTGCCACCTTACCAAAGTCCAGAAATATCCGAAGTTAAGTCACAAACCACAACTATTTAATCTACAACTTAATCGTTTTTCAAATCATTTAATCAGTGGTTAACATAATACTGTGTTAATTCAAATCTTTATTGTGCGAAACCATGCAGAGTGTTGGGCTGGTCCCATCATAGTGGTATCAGAGCAGGATTTGGAATTGGTTGGAGAAATGGAGGCAGGAAGGTGAGGTCGTGGAAGAGGTGTTCGAAGGATAGCAGAGGAAGGACTGAGAGAGGAGATCAGGATTCTTACTACCCATTTGGAGGCAGTTAAAGTAGGGAGAAGAAGGGATCTAGAGGAAGGTGATGATAGCGAAGAAGAAGCTGTAGCGAAAACAGATGGATCGGATGAAGAAGGACCAGAAATGAGGCTATTGAGGTCGGTCTTATTAGCAAGCAACAAACCCAAACCAGAACTCTCAAATTATGAAAGCAGCCTATCCACAAAGGTTCTGTTGGACTGGATCAGCGAGCTAGATAAGTATTTTGAGTGCGAAGAGATCAGTGAAGACTATAGAGTCAAGTTCGTTGCGACAAAGTTGAAGGGACATGCATCCCTATGGTGGGACAGTGTCCAAACAGAGAGAAGGAGACTGAACAAGTTGCTGATCAAAAAATGGTCCAGGATGGTGGCCAAGTTGAAAGGCAGATTTTTGCCTAAGGATTACTAGATTGCACTACACAGGCAAGTGCAGAATTTAAAACAGAAGGGAATGACAATAAGGGAGTACATTGAAGAGTTTTATTGAGTGAACTTAAGGGCAGGTTATACAGAGGACACCCCGAAGAAAACAGCTAGGTATGTAAATGGTTTAAGGTTAGAAATCTTAGATGAAATTAGTATTCTTTCTTCAAAAAACATTGAAGAAGCATATCAGAGTGCTATGAAAGCAGAGGAGAAAACCGCTAGAAAACAAAATGCTAGGGGAGGACGGGGAACCGGCAGAGGAAGAGGACAGTCTTATGGTAGAGGGTGAACTGCTAGAAGTAATGAAGAAGGCAGTAGTTCTAAAGCTTCTGAGACAACAAAAAAAGGTGACAACACGAGAGGTGGTAGGCCATATCAGCAAGGCAGGGGAAATGGCCGAGGTACAGGAGCTGGTTTTCAATGTTACAGGTGTCACAAGTGGGGACACAGATCATTTGAATGCCCTAAGGCAGAACAAGCTGGACAGAGAGGTGCGTATGTCGCACAACCAAAAGAAGCAGAGGCACCTCCCCAAGAAGCAGAGAATGCTCCAGAAACAGATGAAGCCCTAGTTTTAAACAAGGTGTTGTTGAAACCAACCAAAGAAACAACTGAACAAACTCAGTGGAAAGTTTGTTTCAGACGGTTTGTAAGTCACACGGTAAGTGTTGTAAGCTAATTATTGACAATGGAAGCATAGATAACTTGGTGGCCACAGAGATGGTGGAAAAGTTGGGGTTGAAGCGGTTGAAACACCCCACCCCTTACAAAGTTTCATGGCTGCAAAAAGACCATTAGTTGTTGGTAGATGAGCAATGCAAAGTGGAGTTTCATATCGGCAGATGTAAGGATAAGGTCATTTGTGACATAATGTCGATGGATGTATGTCACATACTGCTAGGCAGGCCATGGCAATATGACAGGAAGGTGGTACATGACAGGAAGACAAATTGTTATAAGTTTGTCAAAGATGGGATCAAGCATACGCTTGTGCCCATCAAAGATGAAGATACAACGGGAATAAGTGAGACAAGAGTATTGTTAGTAAGCAGAAAACAGTTTCTAAAACAAGTTGAGGACAATGAGGTGAGCTATGCTATTGTAAGAAGAGCAAAGACGGTACTGCTACACACAGAGGTGTCAGATTTGCCCACAAAAATTCGATAGATGTTGCAGGAGTTTACCAATATAGTGGTGGATGACTTGCCAGATAAACTGCCCCCCAAAAGAAGCATAAGTCATCATATTGACTTTAAAGCAAGTTTGCCAAATAAGGTAGCATATCGGATGAGCCCTAAAGATAATGAGGAGATTAGAAAGCAGGTGCAGGAATTGCTAGACAAAGGGTTGATAAGGGAGAGTTTGAGCCCTTGCGCAGTTCCAATGGTTCTCGCTCCCAAGAAAGGAGGATAATGGCGGATGTGCACAGACTCAAGGGCCATTAACAAGATCGCCATTCGGCACAGGTTTCCACTGCCACGAATGGACGACATGATGGATTGCCTAAGTGGGGCAGCATATTTTTCTAAGATAGATTTAAAGAGTGGGTATCATCAGATTCGAATTCGAGAGGGGGATGAGTGGAAGACAACCTTCAAGACTAATGAGGGACTGTATGAGTGGTTGGTTATGCCATTCAGACTGAGCAATGCACCCAGTATCTTTATGTGGTTAATGAATGAAATGTTAAAAGAATACATCAGGAAGTTTGTGATAGTGTACCTGGACAACATATTAATTTTCAGCAAGACAAGGAAGGAACACTTTCAACATGTTCGAAAAGTGCTAGAAAAATGGCAGCAGAATAAGTTGCTGATAAATATGAAAAAGTGTACTTTTATGCAAAAAGAGTTGGTTTATTTGGGCTTCGTAGTAGCAGAAAACGAGCTAAAGATGGATCCCGAAAAGATTGCAGCAATAGTCAATTGGCCATCCCCGAAAAGCTTATTTGAGGTACGTAGTTTTCATGGGCTGGCAAATTTTTACCAGAAATTCATAAGAAATTTTAGTGAAATCTACGCACCTATGTTGGACATTATAAAAAAGGCCAGTCATCCTTTTTGATGGATTGATGCAGCGGAGAGGAGCTTTCAGCTACTAAAGAAAAAGATCACAGAGAGACCAATCTTGAGATTCCCAGATTTTAAAAAGCTTTTTCAGGTTCGCTGTGATGCTAGCGGTACTGCTATTGGAGTTGTACTTAGCAAGGAGGATAAACCTTTTGCATTTTTCAGCGAGAAGTTGAATGAAAGCAAGCAAAAATATTCATTCTACGACAAGGGATTCTATGATGTCGTCCAAGCATTGGAGACACTATTTGCTGGGAAATGAATTTGTTTTGTTCTTAGATAATTCTGCACTGTAGTATGTGATGCAACAACACAAGTTGATTCACAAACATGCCAAGTGAGTGGAATATTTGCACAGGTTCACCTTTGTGTTGAAACACATCAGCGGGCAGGCCAACAAGGTGGCAGATGCGTTGAGTAGGAGGGCCTTACTCTTGCAGGAGAGTACTGTACAAGTGCCGGGTTTTGAGCACTTGAAAGATTTATATCAGACTGACACAGATTTTAAGGAGGCTTATGAAGCGTGCCAGAATCCTTTGGTGAGGGACAATAGTCCATGGTTGGACTATAACTTGCAGGAGACATTGCTGTTTAGAGGAGGACAATTATGCATTCCTGACTGCTCGATGAGAGAGAATATTATTCAGGAGAAGCATAGTGGAGATCTAACCGGACATTCCGGCATAGACAAGACACTAGAGCAGCTCAGCCATTTTTACTTTTTGCCAAAAATGCGAAGGGATGTACAACGATTCGTGACCAGATGTAAAGTGTGCCAGTTAGAAAAAGGTCACAATCAAAACACGGGATTATATACACCATTTCCTGTTCCAAGTAGACCGCGGGACTCAGTCAGCTTGGACTTCGTCTTGGTTCTACCAAGGACACAGCGGGGTTATGACTCAGTGATGGTAGTAGTGGACCGATTTTCGAAGATGGCGCATTTCATCCCTTACAGAAAAACCAGCAATGCCACTCACGTGGCCCACTTGTTCTTTACAGAGATTGTCAGGCTACATGGTTTGCCTAAATCTATTCTTTCTGATAGGGATGTGAAGTTCACAGGACACTTTTGGCGCACCTTGTGGAAGAAGATGGATACGCAATTGAGTTATAGCTCTGCTTATCACTCGCAGACCGACGGACAAACAGAGGTGGTAAACAGAAGTCTGGGGAACCTGCTACGAAGCTTGATTGGTGAAAATTTGCGGATGTGGGATCAAGTACTTGCCCAAGCAGAGTTCGCTTATAACGACTCGCCCAATCGCAGCACCGGTTGCAGTCCTTTTCAGATCTTTTACGGCATGCATCCTCGTGGAGTGCATGAGTTGTGAGATCTAGGATAGCAGGAAAGGCGAAGTGCAGAGGGGGAAGATTTCGCTAATGCAATGAGAGATTTGCATGAGCAGGTGAAATTAAATTGCAAGATAACAACAAAAAATATAAACAACAAGCAGATTTGAAATGAAGGGAAGTGCAGTTTAATGTGGGAGATGAAGTCCTCGGGCATTTGCGCAAGGAACGCTTCCCTAGAGGTGCATACAACAAGCTGAAGTACAAGAAGATAGGTCCCTGCAAAGTTCTCTGGAAATTTTCAGCGAACGCCTATGAGATACAGTTGCCACCAGGGATAGGCATTTCACCCATCTTCAATGTAGTAGACCTGTTTCCCTACACTGCTGACCCAGAAGAAGAAAACAAAACCACACGGCCTACATGAAACACCCAAAATGGAAGTGAAACTTGGATGATACAAATGCCTTACATTCAACCTCCCGAGATCGAGAGAATCCTCGACACTCAGGTGGCCAAACGAACTCGGTGGAAGGAGTATCTGCAATATCTAGTCAAGTGGAAGAACCATCCTATTGAAGACAGTTCATGGCTTGATGCCAGGCAAATAGAGTAGGCGGGTTCTTCAGTCGAGAAGCTCATGGACCGAAGTCATGATTTATTTTTACCCCAGGAGCCTGATGCAGGAGCATCCAACCAAGGCACCATGACTGGGTGTTGGTCTCCGCCAAGGTGGAAGGTTTTAATAATGATTGGTTTCTTTATGTTTAAAAAATCAAAGTAGGAGGTAGGAATTTGTTTTTTTTTTTATTTTCAGTTTCAGTTAGGGTCACTGTCTTGTCTGTCTTTAATAAACAATAGTTATATAATTGTTTCATTCAGTTTAGAAAAACGACAAACATGTCAAGTATGAAATCTTGTAATGCAAATAGAACCAAATGCATAAGCAGTTGCATAACTAATAGAATAGAAATTGAAAGTAACTACACACAGTTCAGGAAACTGTGACAAATATCATAAAGGGGAGATTGTAAATCATTCAAAAGGTTCAGCATACAAGTATCCATAATAAAAAGAGCAGACAATTTATTCGAATCCATCTGTAACAACCATAATATTTCTTTATTGTTTCCTATTCATTGAACAACCAGAATAGTCGATATGGTGCATGCTGACTGTCTTGTTTATTTTCTTTTCCAAAGGAACATAATTCAAACAACAAGGACTGCACGTGAATTCCTAGAACAAGGGTTGGTAACCCATTAAGAGAAATCACGACCAAAATGGACAAGAACAATTGCAAGCAGTTCGAGCGAAATGAGCATATGCACACAGTCATAAAAGACAGAGAATACTTTCTCATTTTCGAATCCATCCACCTGAACAAACACTGGTATGTCTACTATGATTTCTAGTCGTTGAAGTAACTACGAGTAACAACCACACTGTAGGCACAATGCTATCGTTTTCCTCTTAAAAATCAGTAAAAACAGTCAAGGAAACTGCACAAGAATTCCTAGCACAAAAGTTGGCCATTAACGGACAAAAAAACCATAATCAAGATAACCAGGCACAGTTCAAGGAGTCCAAACCAGAACGAGAGAAAAAACAGTCGAGCAACCACATTTCGAACAGAGGTAACTCAAAGCAAACAAATTCTCTGCAAATTATTTCAATTATAAAATGAAATGCCTGCATATAAATAATAGTGTCCGAACATAACCATACAAGCAGTCACAAAGCCTAACGACCAACAAACCCTAGACAAGGGTTTTGGGACTACTTCCATTATATATGAATTTACAAATAACAAGTAGCGAAACCACTACATTAAATCAACCCAGGACGCTTGAGTACAACAGAGGGACATCAACAAACAAGTATTGAGGAAACCGAACCATCAGAACCTACAGGCCCTAACTTTAAGAACGAAATTGATGACGGTGATAGAGCCTACCAAGAAAAAGCTGAGGTGACTACGCTAGGCACGCCCATTTGCAAACCCTCAACCTGCAAGAGAACTGAGACAAGATTGTGAGCATAGTTGTCGACCATGAAAGGAGAAAATAGCGAATAAGTGCAGACACAGAAAGAGATTCTTTTCCTTACCTGGAGGGTTCGTAGCGTAAACAGAGCGCAGGCCATTGAGCCACAAATCTCGGATACCGATTGAGACAAACGAGTGAGTTCATTTAGAGACAGAACAACAAAAGGAATAGAGTAAATCATGGATGGATGAAGTTACCTGAAGTGAAGTAAAAAACAGAAGAGTGCCACCGTTTTGCAACCTGGATACATGCACAAAACCACTGAATTTAGCCAGCAAAACGACCTCATAACAAACAATGACCATGGAATAAAGACAAGGTAAGCAGATGCACGAGAATTATAACCGTATACTCACATAGGCGACAAAACTACCATTCTGTGCACAACGAGCCAAGACCACAAGTTACCGAGGTGAATGCAGGTGCCAATCTCTCAGGCAGAGTAGCCCCTGACCGACGCGCACATAGTTGTAGCGTAGCATCATACACAGGCAGCATAAGAATTATCATAACAAATCCTCGGCACCAAGAAACGAAGAGCAGAAATGACCGAGCAACAATAGGAGGAAAGGTTTTGGCAAGAACCGAGGAGCAGGAAACGCAAACCAAGGCGCCAGTACAGGGATAATAATTACAGTCATAATTACCACCTTACCAAAGTCCAGAAATATCTGAAGTTAAGTCACAAACCACAACTTAATCATTGTTTAAATCATTTAATCAATGGTTAACATAATACTGTGTTAATTCAAATCTTTATTGTGCAGAACCGTGTGGAGTGTTGGGCTGGTCCCATCAAACTATATTGACCACATAAAAGAAATTGAAGTTGGCTCCATTGTTCAATTAAAAAATATTTTGCCTACCTATAAAATGTCTCCTATTCTCACCCCTCTCCATAAAATTTAAACCAATATCATAACGAAAACTAAATCCCACGAAAACTAACGCATTTACAAACCATAAATATTTCTTAAACATCTTTTATTTACATTAACATACATATATATATATATGTTTATACTGGTATATATATATATATATATAGTCTGTGAGACATACAATAGTTATTTTATTTACATTAACATATATATATATATATATATATAATGTTTATCTGTATATATATATATATATACTGGTATATATATATATATATATATATAGTCTGTGAGACATACAATAGTTTTAAATGTGAGACTTCTCAACTTTCCCTAGCATAAAATTTAAACCAATACCATGATGAAATCTAAATTCCACGAAAACTAACGCATTTACATCCCATAAATATTTCCAAAGCTTTTTTTATTTATATTGATATACAAACAATAGATTTAGATTTGGAACTTCTCAACCTTCTTTCCAAAGCATTGATGACTCTATTGTTACCTCTTTTGGCGTGCTTCATAGTCATCGAGGATTATGAGTGTTTTTAGTCCCTGCCATCTGGCAATGGCTAGGGACTATAGTAATCGAAAAAGAGGTAGTTAACATTAGTTCAGCTGTTTTCTCACGCCTATTTCACAAGTATAACCAAAGTTTTTTAGTACATAATGATTTACAGTCTTATTTGGCCTCTTCCCGAGGCAGAAGCGTTAAAAGTATATATTATCTTGCATTTGTCTTGTTCATTTTTCGAAGTTGTTTCGGAGCTGTTGATTAATACTAACATTAATCTAGCATTTTCCAGAGCTGTTTCGGAGCTATTGATTAATACTAACATTAATCTAGCAGTGTAAAACGGTAGCTCCGGGATATTGTTTACGCTGTTTATGCGGGACTGATGGCTTTCTTTGAAGTTGCCAGCAACAATGTCTGCGGTGCATGCCGTTGTGGTGTCATTTGCGTTGTGGTGTCATCTGCGTCGATAAGCATAAAGCCAAAGAATCAGTAGGTTGGATACATAGAAAGGCGGGGAATAAAAACAAATACATTAGATTGCTAGTTGAATACGATGGCGCCTGCGTCCTTTTCCCATCCACTGCTACCAATCAGGGGGGTCAGGAGGCAGCAAGTGGCATCAGCGGACTGAGCACGAGCGAGATGCTTCTTCAGTGGCTGCTTAACCACCCCAATACTTGCAGACCAGACAGCTGCTACCATTATACTCATATTGATACTGAAACAAAGGGCAGGCACATACCAGGAATAAGAGAAGGGCACATACACTTATACTTACCCGAACAAGGTCAGGGCAGGCCGCAGAGCCCTTTCCGCCTGGGCCTAGAACGACGCTTTGCAACACCACTGATGAAGATCCGACCGAGGACCATGTTCATCTACTGGGAACTAGCCTTATGCCGGGGGCATGGAAATTACTTGCCCAGGACCATGGCGAGATTGTCTAAGAACTTCAGAGCAGCGGGGAAAACATCCAACTAAATCAACTTCAGATTGTTGCACTAAGATTGCACTTACTGGAGCTGCGGAAAAGTTCATGTATGGATGCAAGTATCATATGTGAACTCATAGATATGGCAAATAGACTTGCAGATTCTTTCCACCCCATAGTGTGCCAGTATAGCAACACGTTCAAACCTTCTCCATGCAATTTTTACCTGCCATAGGGAATTGAGAATAGAATTGCAGATGCACATCCCTACGCATTAATAGAGGCAGACTGCAAGCAGATCAAATCCACCCAACGACAGATAAATTTCTAAGTGTTGAAGAGCGATAGTCCGCCTTCCCGAGAGCATCCTTCTGCAATTTTCATGTTTTCTGACGATAGTGGGGGCTCTGTAACTATATACAATCATATCTTGAATCACGCTATATCGCCATTTTAACCCTTCTCGGATTTCAATCTGCGTGCTCACAGATGTTAGCTTTTGCAACCTTAGATGGCCTGCTTTAGAGCTTGCATCCTATGTCAAGGAGATAGGTGTAAACTTGCATGTTATGCTATGGAGAGAGATGTGTTAGGCACAAGGCCCTCATGTAAGGCCCACAAGGTGGATAAATGTTACGATTTTCATTTTTATTCTTATTGAAATCGATTGATTTCTTATCTTTATTTTAAA
The DNA here is from genome assembly GCA_000404065.3 of Pinus taeda. NCBI lineage: Eukaryota > Viridiplantae > Streptophyta > Pinopsida > Pinales > Pinaceae > Pinus > Pinus taeda. Next base: position 55,442 of record APFE031618499.1, on the reverse strand, counting down.
TTTGAAATTTCAGGGTGCATTGTCGTTTCATATGCCACAGTTTCCTGTTTGGTGTGTCTTGCCCTGAGAATTCTGCGTATAGCACCCCGGGTCTTGAACTGAAAGGAAGTAGGGCTTTGGTATCCAAAGTGACGAGGATACGCATTTTCTATCATTCACCCGTATCCTCTGACGCAGTCCAACCATCTGCCTATGAAGGTTAGGGATGAACTGCAACATGCGCTACTTGTTGCTCGAGCAACTCAAATTTTCTTCGTTTGAGGTAAAAGCAAGATACTCTTTAATATTTTAATTATGTGCAGCTTGTGGGATTCGAAACCTTGACGTTTTTTTCATCTAATCAGGTATTTTTTTGAAACTAATAGATTTGTGTTTGTCCGTTTCAGGGAAAAGCAAGGTACTCTTTAATATTTTAATTATGTGCAGCTTGTGGGATTCGAAATCTTGACGTTTTTTTGCATCTAATCAGGTATTATTGTGAAACTAATTGATTTGTTTGCCCGTTTCATTCAATTTTAGCCCATTTTCATGAAATTTCATCTCATTTCTCCACTTGTGAGTACTGCTTTTATGTCAATTAAAGCATTCTGTAGTGAATTTGGAAGAACCCAATTCAGAATTTTGAATATAGAGGGTTGAATCTCTGAAGGAATTTGTTGGGTTATGATGCAATTTCAGAAAAATGATTACTGCGCTGGTTGAGAATTTGGTCAGATTGTTCCATGCAGGATTACTTGTTATGTTTAGTCCTCTTTTATATCAAAATTCTGATTCTTTGTAGTCCATTAGGTGAAGAGAAACCCAATTACAAAGATGGGTGGTGGTCGAGACCACAGGGATTGCATTTCTGATTCATCGGACGAGACAATTTCAAGTAAGTAGTGCTTGCATTCAATAGTTGATTTCATGTTTAATAATTCTAATTTATCAACTGTCTTTCTGTGAGCGAATTTGATCCTTTGGTTGCCGAGAGGTGGTTTTGGGTTGTTAGTGAAAGCATGGGTGCCTAATAAGCATGGAGCAATCCTTCATCCCGGAGCTTCACCAGCTCCAAATTTGTATAAATTAGCACAGGCTCATCAAAACCCGGGTCTGGCATGCATCACACCTTGATCCCCACCCAAGCTGTAACATGCACTTCACTCCTGTCAGTGCATTAATTTTCCTTATTAGCTGATCGATACATAGATTGCCTTTGTGTTGTACATAATTTGATGTTCTAATTTATATCTGCATGCCTGAAAAGCACAAAAGGTCATTCCGGCCTTGTAAGTTTTTGAATTCACTTTCACAGTTGTACTATGAACACATGGTATTGTCTTTTAGATTGTATAGCAATCTTTGTCTGCTGAAAATTTTAATCGGAGTCAACCGAGTAGGCCTGTCTGCTCCAAAAATTGGGAGTTATGTCACTAGAAACAGGACACAGGAAACAGAACAGTAAACGTGACTCGCAGGGTTACTCCTTGCTCATATACTAATCAAGACTCTTTATAAGTCTGTGAGCAATCCTAAATTAATTCTGCTCTCAGAGCTAGCTAGCTGAGTCAATACTCCTAGCTAAAATATGTCAGATTCATTTTTGTTCAATAAGTTTGCTGAGTTTGATTGAGTTTACGTTCCCTGTATTAAGCTGTGATATTGCGGAGTTTTGCTGAGTCTCCATTTTGGGCCCAAAACCATTTCTTGGCCATTTCTCACAGAAACGTTACCCTCTTGTATAATGCTTGGTGCTATTCCCGTTCACATGAGGTAGAGAATTGTACCTTGGCAGTCCTCTGTATCACACTCCATGGGCTCAATGGATGGAATTAGGTTCCTACACAGAAGACAAAACATCTCTCTTGAGAATGTGCATTTGTATGCAATCTACCAAAGGGATCTATATAAGTTAATTCTAACAACATTAGCATGTCAATTTTTGAAATTACTTTTCTGATTGGGATTGAAGTCTGAACTTATGCTACTGTCTTTTAACTTCAAGAGCTATCATGGTCTGCTATTCGTTACACAACTATGTATGTATGATATATACAATAAATATAGACATTAAATCAACCTTTTTCAAGCCTTCTTCGGTAAAAGAGGCATAATATACCAATCCATCGCTTGCAGAGATTAGATACATAATATATTTGCTTTTCTTGGGTTCTCCACTTAATTCATTTCCGAGGGAAATCCACTTGGTAGTCCCCCTCATTCCACTCATGGTATTGAGGGTGAACTAGGTCAGCTATCAATAGTTGGCTTAGGATGAGAGCTATCATGTTAGAAAGTTGGATTAATTTCAGCCAGTTGAACTCACGCAATTGACATCATTAATGTTTTCTTATTATGACTGGGTATTAAATTGATTCAGTCTTTTAGCCTTTTGCAGGGTAGACCTTGTCTCTGTTTCAATAATTGTGGTTCAGTGTTGGCTGTAACAACTCGTGATAATGGGATCAAGATCTTAGCTAATGCAGATGTAGCTAAGCAGGTGACAAGGGAGTTAAAGGTAACTAAGGAAGTAAGCAGCAGTGCTAGAAATTCCCTTGAACATATATTTTCTAGTTTGGGGATTGCCTACCTTTGAGGGAGATTCAAGGTATAGGTTATTTTTCTGCAGTTGACCTTTCGAGCTGGGATCATTTATAATCTTGTTGCCGGCAATGATGAGATATTGATGACTTTTTTTTTTGCTATAATTACTTCATGTTTATCTGCACTCAATTTTTATTTCATAGTACATCTTACTTTGGCACATGAATATTGGAGCAGCGATGAATTGTTCACGTCTTGCACATTTTTCTAGAAGCTTCAGAGATGGCATTTTCAGGGTTCCTTGGTGCTACACATGATTGTGCTGGTAATGCTAACTGTTCCATTCTATTCTGTGTATGATTACAATCTGATTTCATATTCACCCAAATTGAACATAACAATTGCATTAATTTGACATATAGGAATTGCATTTTATTCATTACTTAGAAGGGAATGAATGAATAGTTTAATGTAACCACACTTGGACAGAGACACAGAAAATCCTTGAACATAGTAGGACCTTGTAATCTTCATATGGGAAACCATATATCTTTGACAGTGAAGTCAAACAAGACTGAACCCATCTTTCTACCAAATCCACAATAAGTGTGGAACGAATGTCCCAAAATACCCCAGGGGCATAATATTTCTTTTAATTTTATTATTATTATGAGTATCCCAATTTATGAAGCTAAGGTAGTAGAGGGGCAGTTGCCAATGGTATCACATCCGAGAATATCCCTGTACTCTCTTGTTATCCAAAACTGATCATAAACTTTCCCATCTGAACTTTTCTTGTACTCGAGCAGCAAAGAAGAATGATTAAAAGCCGTGAGCTTAACAAATCCATAATCATGGTCCTTGAAATAACTCCAACTGGTTTGTAGAGTAGTATAATCAGCTAGGGCACAGCCTCCCCCACCAACCACTACGTGTATGGTTGCATTGAACGTACCAGAATAGTGAGACCTTTCAGAACTCACACATATGTTCTGCACCATGACAAAAAAACCAAGATGAATGCTCCTTCAAATGACATTTCTTTTTAAAAACTCACTTTATAAAAGAGTCCCATGAAGATTACAAGGAAGAAGGGCACACAAAATTGCACAGTATAACACCATTGTTGTTCCAAGACAAATCAATGCATCAATCAGAAAACGAGCTTACCTCATAGATGGGACATGTTCGCTCATAATTGTGAACATGGCCATAAAAGGCAAGGTCTACTTTATACTTCTGCCAGAGCTTTTGCAGCATCTCTTCCCCCATAGGCTCTTCAAATGCTCTCTCCTCCGCATACCAGGAGGCTGAGGAGTAGCCTAGAACACAATGAGCAATAAAGATAAGCCAGGGCTATTCTGTCTATCGGCAGATGCAAAACATTCCTCGATGAACTTGTATTGCTCTGTTCCCTCTCGCCAATCATGTTCTGAATCAGCAATACAGAAATGGAACATGCCATAGTCGGTAGAGTACCTGAACAATAACATACACAGAACACTCACAATTACACTTGCTTGGAAAGAATGAATTAATAGTATTTGATAGTCTTTCATCGTCTAAAAGAAGCTACACCTGAAAGCTAATTTTCCCATCTTCCTTTTAGTAAGCCAAACTGAAGAAGGAAAGCTCCGTTTTGGAAGTATTTGCAAATTTTACATGGAGTCTATATCAGTTCCACTGCTTCCATATGTATTCAATAACTTGCCATGGAATTTAAACTAATTTAGTGCGAAGCAGTAGAACATTTGTCCCCATATTTTGGCGTGTTGCTTTGGTTTCTTTCATACTTTTTTGATAAGAATGTCATTACTTAAGGCTATGTCCTCACATACAAACATTTGTTCACAAAAGTGCCTTCTTATTTCTCATAGAAATTCCTCACCATGTTGCCAGTATTGAAAAACCAATTTCAACTCTTCGGTTTTTTGTCACAAATGTAGTCAGCAACCAATAATTACCAACCTTCTTGCTAATCAACATAGGCTTTTCAAGTTTCAACTACTGCCATGCATACCAGATCTTAATGGGAATGACCTTGTAAGAAGCAAATACTAGTCAAATCCATACAAAAATGGGCATTAACAAAATTTATCCACAGTACAATCAGACTAAAACAATGATGTCTGCTATCACAACACTCTTGGTTTATATACCGACGAATTAGAGGATAAGTGGCTACATTCTTTCTGGAATCTACTTTTCTATCTTACTATTTGCAGACATTGTTTTACTATCTCACTCAATTGCAGGTCTTCAGAAAAACTTGATGTTATCAATTCATTTTGTGATGAGCATGGCCTACAGGGTGATCTTGGAAAGACAAATATTATGGCATTCAACATGTCCAAGAAAGAAGCATCCACTATAAATCTGACATATAGAGGACAGCTGATGAAGGTGGTATCATCTTATACTTGCTTGGATTGGGTATCTTCTGGACCATCTTCAGCTTGATTCTTGCAGTAGAAGTAAGATTTAACAAAGGTTATGCAACAATAACACCCGTTAAGCAACAATATTTCCAGCTTCAGTAGAAAAAAAATCACCATCTTTGCACCACCGTTTGGCTTAAATGGGCAGTATCAATGTTTCTTCTAATCTTTTGTTACAAGTTGACTTCTACCCCACTCAATGCAGGGACTTGCTGCCTCGCAGCTTACCTTGTTTAAATTTGTAATCGGCAGTATCGATGACGCTAATTCTCTACTATGTAAGTCCTTTTTAACAAGTGGGAGTTGACTTTCTTGAGTAGTGGCTAGTAGGTCGTAGGCGCAGTGGAACGGAACTTTTTGGCTGAATTCATACTGGAGATTACTTTTACAAATCTTAATACCAAGTAAATTGCTTTCATGGGCATGTGCCCCCAACGAAACATGTTGGTAGTTGGGTCATCGGATAGATTACTCCGCTAAGAATATTAATTGCAAAAGCAAAACTAGTAGTTAGCGTTCAGGGAGTCATGGTCAGCGCTATTGGTTCAAAAAGGACCACATCACAATTCACAAGCTGTCAAGCACTAAACGACAGTCTGTTCGCAACCAACCCAAAGAATCTTTACGTGGTGGGATGTCTCCGGTTGAAGGGGTAGGTCAAGATTGCTGCGTGCAGTTCGATCGAATCAGCGATCATATGTATGTTGGGCTCAGCTTGATTTATCTTGTTATCTAGATCTTTGCATGCCTGGGCTTCATTTTCTTTGCATTTGCCTGTCTGTCTATTCACTGTTCCCCAATTTTGAGTTATGAGGAACTGATTGCAACCAAAGACTGGGGTTACGACATCTTATAATTCCTTGTATTACCGGATTCACGTGGAGAAATTCAGTGTTACAAGTGAGTGGGAGGAAATTACAACCATTGTGGCAGCATGAATGAATTTATGGTAGACAAAGGTATGATATCTTGCTTCAGGTACTATCTTTTTTATTCATATAAAGAAAAAGGGTTTTTTTCCACTGAAAAAAAATAAGTATCTTGCTTCATATTTTCATTCCATTTCATATATATATATATATATACATGAAAGCTAAATTTTTTGCATTTGCAGGTGCCTCTACAACTGCCAGAATAAAATATATGGACTTCCCTTTGACAAATTCCAAAGACCATAGGGAAACAAAGCACCTTGATAGCTTATTTGCCAACATCTAACTTTGTATTCTTGTAAAAAATTGAGACAATTAGGGGAGTTTTGCAGTTGGGAAAAAAACTTCCAGAGTTAAATGTCCGCAGGTGTGAACAAGTAGAGAAGCTTTCTTGCCTTCAAACGTTGATATCTTTGGAGGTGATTGATGTTTCCTGGTGTCGGAAGCTGCCTGCGTAACGTTCGTAACTGTTCAAAACCGCGAAAGGGGAGGTGGACTTCTTGATCAGTTGCGCCAACAATTGAATGAAAACCTCTGCTGAAGATGGCAGTGCTGTGTTACAAAGAACACAGAAAAAACAGCAGTTTCGATTGTTTAAGTTAGGACAAGCGTTGAGATTGTTTAATCCTTGTCAAAATAGTACAGTAGCACAGCGTAGTCTTCGGTTATAAACAACACGGCTAAAGCAGCAGTGTCTAGCGCTTATGTCGTAAGGTGTTCCCTCAAGATCAGATATAAAAAAACTTATAAAAACCAAAATTTTCCACTTAATTATGTTGTAAGGTGTTCTCTCTGAGATTAACTCCCTTCCCTGTGCCTTCATGAGCTGTGAGTAACCCTTCCAGGCCACCTGTGCTTTGATTGGAGTGTTAGATGACTAAGACAGTTCAGACCATTGGATTGATTTTTTTACAAGGGTAAGGCGTTCCCTCAGAGATTAACTCCGTGGGATTCCCAGGGGACCTGTACTTTCATGAGTTGTGAGTAACCCCTCCCAAGCTACCTGTGCCTTCGTGAGCAGTTAATGGGGATGTTAGACAATTAAAACAGTTCAGAACATTGGATTGATTTTTTACAGGTATTAGTCCGTTACGATGCTATTCAACGTGTTCAGACTCTAAATCACGTTGCTTCAACAAATATCTTTGATTTAAGCATCGACATCACCGAGCATAGAAGCTTTGTCAATCTTCGATGACCACTGCACTAAGCTCATAGGTTCTTCACAGCCATTTGCAGGCTTTTTCCTACGTTTCGTGGCTTTCTCTCGACGAGGACAGACCTTCAATCTTTAATTGAGGCGAAGGGTTTTAATACAACAGAGGTGGAGTCTTTAATTGAGGCAGAGGCAGAGGGTTCTACAAGAGAAAATTTTGATTCAATGCTAAAGCGAAGGGTTTAATGGATTAGACGGTAAACCAATGGTCCCCTCTTTTATTGTTATAAATAATGAAATTCCAAGGTTTTGAGTTTTGTATGATTGCATTTTTTAAAGTAATTTTAATGTTTATCTGGTTTGAACTCGGAAATCACCTGCCAATATGCTAATTTATTAACTTGCAGTTTTAAAATATATTAGAAGCGTTTGAATATTTTTGAAGGCAAGCATTGATGTTGTAGCGATTGAGATGGAACCCTAAGAACAACGAAAGGGATTTTTGAAGGCCTGGATATCAGAGGTGAGCGAATGAGAATGGTGGCCAGTACCTTGAGAACAAAGAAAATGAATTTTCAAGGCATGTGTATCAAAGGTGGACAAAACCAGTGTGCCCGCTGAGAAAGAATCTCCGTCACACAAAAAAACTAAATTTTTACGTTCATATTTTCGGACTGATTCATTTTTAGTTCTCATACAAACTAGGACGAAATGTTAAAAGACAAATTTGTTCTTAAACTGAATGGAAAATGGTTTACTGCATGCACCTTGATATCAAGAAAAAACTAGAAACGCTGAAAACTGAACTTCAACATACAGAGATGCATAAGGAAGCAATTGTATTTGAAGAGGCAATTGTTTCAAATGAGAATGGCAACCAGATGCTGGGGAACAATAAAAAGGATTTTGAAGGTTGAGTTATATCAAGGGTGTGTTGTTGGAGTTACGATTGTGGTTATACCAAAACTGGCAGGTATTAGTAAACAGACACATGGTTAGTGTTAAGCACATGCCACGAAACATGGGAAGCATTGACCTTCTACACTGCCATTAACCGGAAGCCAACAATCTCCCTTCCCAATGCGAGCCCAGTTCCTTTCGAACTCAAGACTTCTGGCTCTGATACCACTTGTTAGAATAGAGCATGCATAACACGCAACGGATTTATACTCAGAAACGGACAAATGGAGAAACAACAAGATTACTCAATCAGAAACAGCGAAATAGATAAAACAATCACTAGAGAACAGAAATCACTTCGCATTACATAACAGGCTTGGGCCTTGGCTTGTTTGCTTTCCTTCGCCAGAAAAATTACAAATTTATAGAGGCAGAAGAAGGATCTAGAACCCTGTATGTGATTCAAATAAAGATTTGGAATAATCTAGAAACTAATGGCAGTGTAGAAAGTAGAATCATGAAAATCTAGAAAAATCTGATCTAAAAGGATCTAGAATCCTACGTGAATTTTGGCTTCACACTTAACAAGGTGAGCGAAACTAGCTTCTATTTAAGATGTCTAATGAGGAAAAATGCATTGTTCAGACATTGAATGGCAAAATGTGTCATGCATGCAACCTGAGACTAAAGAGTATATTAAAAAGGTTCAAAATTGAACTTCAACATACCTTGGAGACTTATACGGAAGCAATTGCATTTGAAGAGGCCATTGTTGCAAGCGCTAATGGCAGCCAGAGCCTTGAGAAGAATAGAAGGAATTCGGAAGGTTCATTTATATCCAAGGTAAGCCAAAGTAGTTTTTTTTGTCCTTTGACACACTAAAGATTGAATTTTAGAGTTTATATTTTTTTTGTGATTTGACTATTTTTACTATCTCATACGAATGAGGATGAAATGATTAAAAATGGGGTTTACGAATGAGGATGAAAGGATTAAAAATGGGGTTTTAGCTTGTAGAAAAGGGCACTTAACAAAGGGATGTTGGTTGTTTGTTGTTTCGCAATGAGATTTAGATTTTACTATTGACTATTTCCAAAATTTTCCATATTTGTTTTCCAGGTTGGGTATTTCATAGTTATGGTAGTGAATTATTTAAAGTAGGAAAAAGACCCAAACATTTTCACCGCTGGTTTAAGGTTGGGTATTTCATAGTTATGGTAGTGAATTATTTAAAGTAGGAAAAAACCGAAACCTTTTCACCGCTGGTTTTTATAAATGAGGGCGGGAGAAAAGGGGATCAGAGAAGATGGTTATCCAAAATATTGGATATTCACACACAATTCCGCTTTTCGAATCTATGGGCAGCATCGGTACTGGACTTTGAAACCACTTATGGTTTTCAGCTGGACCTTTAGACCTGAAAACTTCTATCCTTAGCTGGATATTGAAATGCTCTGTGGGTTTCCAATGCAACCATCTAATTTTTAACTGAATATTTGGCACAGTTTGTTGTTGAGTAGCTTTTATAAATGATGCCGAGAAAAAAGGGGATCAGAGAAGATGGTTATCCAAAATATTAGATATTCACACACAATTCCGCTTTTGGAATCTATGGGCCGCATCGGTACTGGACTTTGAAACCACCTATGGTTTTTCAGCCGGACCGTTAGACCTGAAAACTTCTATTCTTAGTTGGATTTTGAAATGCTCTGTGGGTTTCCAATGCAGCCATCTAAGCTTTAACTGAATATTTGGCAAAGTTTGTTGTTGAGTAGCTTCGTTAAATTTGGGGATTTTTAAATGTGTCCACGCCCAGGCTTGGATTTTAATGGATTTTAATTTATTTTTTGTTGTGATAACATTTCTCTCCTTTATGGGATATGTAGTTGGATTTTAGTCGAATTGATGTAATTTCTGTTTCTGCATTATTGTGATTTGTAGATATTGTTTTGAATGGTTGTGGTTCTCGGTATGATGTCAAAGGTGGATTTTAATTTATTGTTTGGTTGTGATAACATTTCTCTCATTTATGAGATATGTAGTTGGATTTTAGTTAAATTGATGTGATTTTTTCTCTGCATTGTTGTGATTTGTAAATATTGTTTTAAATAATTGTGGTTATCAATATGATGTTAAAGGGGAAAAATTTGTTATGTTGTTAACAATTTTTTTATTCAATATTTATTATAAATTCATTATTATTGATGATAAAAATTTTTTTTTTTTTAAAGTTAAATTTATTTTATTAAATTTAATAATTATGTATTATATAATTTTTGAGTATATAAAAATTAATTTTAAATAAAAAAAAAATATTGTTTTGAATGGTTGTGGTTATCAATATGACGTTAAAGGGGAAAATTTTGCTACATTGTTAAAATTTTTTATTCAATATTTATATAATTCATTATTTATAGATGATAAATTTTTTAATTTTTTTTGTTTTTCTCAAGTTAACAATTATATCTTATTAAAATTAATAATTATGTATTATATCAATATTTGAGTATATATAAAATTAATTTAAATAAATATAAAATATTTGTGTTAGATAAAAAAACATATAAATATAAAACATATTAATATTGACAATTATAAATAATATATATAAATAAATAGCATACCAAATGTTGAATAAGTTCAACATATTTGGTATAAGCTAAAAAAGTTGTAACTCCATTTGGATGGGGAGGCAGTTGACGCTGGGAGGATGAGGGTTTGGTTGCAGGTAGGATCGTCTGAGACGCGGCCGACTAGGCCGAGGGCCTAGACCCTTGCAGGCATGGGTACAGAGAATGATGACGGAGGCTCTGTTGTACAAGACAGGACAGCGTGGCTGCTAGCAAGGCAGTAGGCAGACAAAAAGTTGTGACGGAGACAGCTGGGGGAGTTTGCAAAGGAGTTTGTGGAAATAAGGGATTATCCTTGTGAAAGAGATGAGAGCTAGTGCGCTGGCACCATATCCGGAAGACCAAAGCTACTACACTGTTTTGCGTTGGAAGGAGCAAGCCGTTTGCGGTTTTTTTATGTTTTGTCTGCATGGATATTAACTATGGTTAATCCGAGGGAAGTTGTTGACCTGGATCTAGCACCGGAGGACATCTTATCGGTGTGGGGAAAAGATCTAACCGCACAGAATATTGAATGGTATTTTGGGTCCGAAGGCAGTCAAGGGTATGAGAAACACCCTCCGGGAGAGATAGGGGTTAACAGGTTCTCTAAGGGCTCACTGGAAGGGCATCTAGATCTGGCCGGACTGCACAATCTCGACGCAAAGGGTTTTCAGGAGGCGTGCTTTCAGAAGGAGAGATTTCATCAAATAGGAATTCCTCTCTTGCTACAAAGAAGTAAAAGGGAGACCTCTACATCGGGCTCCCTCTTATCAGGAGGCCTTGAAGATATAGTAAACCTTGGCTCGATTCGAGGGTTTCGGACCAGTGTTGAGACAGAAAGGTGGTCGGCAGTCATCAAAACGGTCTCTGCCAAAAGTTTGGTAAACCCTAGTCGGACTGTAGGACCAGTTGATACTGGAGTAGGAGGGATATTGGAACCGAGATTAATCCACAGTGGATCAAGTTCTGGGAGGCAGGATGTGGTTATTGATACCACATAAGGGTTAGACAAAGGTTCAGGTAGCAAAACAATTCCAGATACCAGCGCTCATAGGAACCCTACATCGGAGAAAGAAGTGCATGAGCAGCAAGAGGGGATAAACAAGAGTGCTGCGAGCACTCAAACCAGGGAGGAGGGTTTTGAGATAAAAAAGATAGGGCAAAAAAGGAAAAACTGAAACCCATCAAGAAGAAGGATTTTGAAGCTAACTTAGTGCTGGGAATGGACGTGCAGGTGGAAGAAGCCTTAGAAGTGGCCGAATGTACCCTGGTTGGAAGAGCGAGGGGCAAGAAATACACAACCCAATTCATTAAAAACTGGGGAGAGCAGAAATGGCAGAAGAACCTAGTAAAAAAGTTCAAGGTCTCGGCCCTAGCTAAAGGATGGTTCATGGTGAGATTTGAAAACAAAGAAGCGGCGGATTGGGTAGTAGAGAGGAATTGGGCCTTCGAGAATTACCTAGTTTTATTCAAGAGATGGAGCCCGATGTTTGATGCGTTGCATGAAAGGACAGATGTGTTTCCAATATGGGTTCAAGCACTGGGATTGTCGTCCTTCCTCTGGGTGGAATCGGTGTTTAAGTCTATCGGGAATCTGCTAGGCACTTACCTGGAGGCGGACATGTCCTTTATTCAAACTCAAAACAAAGCGATGGCTCAGATCTTGGTTAATCTAAAACATAGAGGCGGTCTTTCAGAGAAAATTATAATTCAGTACAAAGATTATGTTTTCGAGTAGCCTTTGGACTATGAACATCTTCCTTTCAGATGTCATAGATGCCATGTCTGCGGCCATCTAGCAAGAGATTTCCCCCTGGGGAAGCATCGAAGAAGGCAGCAGAAGACGATTGAAGAGGAGGGCATGGAAGCAGATCAGAATCAGCCTTTTCAGAATGTGGAGACAAAGGAGAATCAGGAGGTGGAGGCTATGGATGTGGATAAAAATAAGGGGGGGAAGCAAATAGATCAGGCCTCAATCATCTCTTCAGACAGGAAAGGAACGATCGCAACAACGCTCGGCAATGAAAGTTTGATCCAGGAGCCAATCAAAGGACCATCAGCGTCCACAATTGCAAACCCCATTGAAGACTTAACGGGTATGAGACTAGACTCAAGTAACCCATCTTTATCTCCTTCTGAAATTAAAGATGATTGATTGATTACTGGTTCACATCGCAAAAATTGCATGCTTGATGATCAAACTCATGTTGAAAACCATGTTGAAAACCTCACGGCTACTATCCCTTCCCTAGATCTAAACCGCGAAGATGACCTGAATGAGGAAGTTAATCCAAATTCCACCACTCCTGCATGTCACTATAATCTTCGGTCTTTAGATAAAACACCTGTGCTTTTAGGATCGATTGGCGGAATAGGTCTGACCTCCCCTCAAAGCTTAAAAAGAAAAGTGAGGGGTAGAAAATCCAACTTATCTAAAGCACAGGTAAGAGCGAAGTTTGATGTGGCAGACGGGAAACAGATGTCAAGCCATGAGGCGCTTAGAGCAGTGCATCCCTAAGAGAATCTAATCAAATGATTTTGTCATCTTGGAACTGCAGGGGTTTAGCCAATATACCCAAAAAACTGGCCTTAAAGGAGATGGTCATGAGTTCGAAACCTGATATTATTTTATTACAAGAGACCCTAGGTAAAAGTATAGAAGTAGAAACAACATTAAAATCTCTGCTTCCGGGCTGGCAATTTATAGTAGTGGATTCAGTTGGCCACTCGGGAGGATTGGCAATTGAATACAGAGAAGGAAGAGTGAGAATCATAAACCAATGGGGAATGGACCATGCTATAGGAATGGAGATTCAAACCCCAGAATTTGGCTTCCCTTTAATGATCCTAAACATATATGGGCCTTGTCAGGGGAGGATGAACTTCTGGAAGGACCTTCTATCAAAATCAATTATGGGAAGCCACAATATGGTCTTGGGTGGAGATTTAAATTTCTCAATAGGAACCGCTGAGGCCTGGGGACCTGCGGCAAGAGAGGACCCTCTATCAGACTTTTTTTTGAACGCTATAAATTCCCATAATTTGATAGACGTTAATCTTATCAAGCTAAAACCAACCTGGAGGAATCGAAGAGTTGGAGAAGCCATAATTGCTAAAAGATTGGATCAATTTCTCTTAAGTGAAGACCTGGCTACCAATATTCCTATGTTTCGGCAATGGGTGGGAGAGGGAGGGAACTCAGATCATTTCCCAATCTTTCTAGAGCTATCCAAACCTCCTAGGAAACCAACAGCTCCATTCAAATTTAATGCATCATGGTTGTAAGAGGAATCCTTCAATAAACTGTTTAGTGAGACCTGGAATCATCCAGATGGAAGCTCTCAGGAAGGGAAAGGATTCTTGTTCATGGAAAACTTAAAAAGGCTAAAGAAAGCAACCATTGAATGGGCAAAGACCAGGATGCAAAGACAGAACGAGGAATTAACCCAAATCCATGAAAAGCTCCGGGGGATGGAAAGTACAGAGTCAGATGGCTACGCATCGCAGGAGTCAAAGGAGAAAATCTTATTGCTTGAAAAACACAGGGATCAAATTTTATTGGTAAGAGAGGAGGAATGGAGGTTGAAGAGTAGAGCAATATGGCTGAAAGCCAGGGATGAGAACATGAGATTTTTCCATAACTATGCAAAAGGGAGGAAAAACTCGAATATAATTTGGAAATTAAAGAATGAGGAGGGTAGGGAGGTTAACACTTTTGAGGAACTCTTGAATCTGGGGAGAAATCACTTTTAGAATCTGTTTGCGGATCAAGGAGATATCACAATAGTAGAAGTAATAAGGACTACCCAATGTTTCCCTCGATATGTAGAAGAGGAAGAAGCGGAGAGCTTAATGAACGAAGTTTCAAAGGAGGAAGTCGAAAGTGTTATTAAATCAATGGCAAAAGACAAGAGTCCAGGCCCGGATGGGTGGACCATAGAACTCTTTCAACACTTCTTTGACCAGATTGGGGCAGAGTTAACAGAGGTAGTGGAAGATTCTAGGAAAAAAGGAGAGGTATACAGTCCATTCAATGCAACTTTCATAGCACTTATACCAAAGAAGGAAGCCACATAATCTTTTGAAGACTTCAGGCCAGTTTCCCTGTGTAATAGTATATACAAAATCATCGCTAAAGTGATTGCAGTCTGAATAAAACCGATCCTGTCAAGATGTATCACAAATGAGCAGTTATGTTTTTTGGATGGCCGTCAGATCCATGAAGCTATAGGAGTGGCACAGGAAACTATTCATAGTGTCAAGAAGATGAAGAGGAAGGGAGCAATGATTAAAATTGACTTGTCAAAAGCTTATGATAGAATCAACTGGATTTATCTAAGGATGCTCCTCACCCATTTAGGATTTAAATATGATTTCATCAGGTGGATAATGGGATGCATCTCTAGTGTCAGCTTCACAATTATCATAAATGATGCAACCTCACCTTTCTTCAAAGGATACAGGGGATTAAGACAAGGCTGTCCCCTGTCACCCCTACTCTTCCTTCTGGTGGCAGAAGGACTGAGTCAGTTGATCTGCTTGGCCAAAAGGGAGGGAACTGTAAAAGGTCTGGAAGTAGCAGTCAACATGTTCATATCCCATCTCCTGTTTGTAGACGATATCTTACTATTCTCCAATGGAAATCTGAATGAAATCAAGGAATTAAAAAATATTCTTGGCCTCTTCATGAAAGCGACAGGAATGCAAATAAATTACAGGAAATCCCAGCTAATTACGGAAGGATTAGACAGGCTTGAGAAAAACCAGATCACCTCAATTCTTCCATTTGATGTGCTCAGCATGGAGAATCCTTTCAAATATTTAGGTTTTTGGCTAAAGCCTAACGCATACAACAAACAAGACTGGAACTGGCTGGTTGCAAAAATTGAAGCCAGAATCTCACACTGGAGCTACAAATGGCTCTCCAGAGCAGGAAGATTGACTTTAATCAAATCTGTGTTACTAGCCATGCCAGTGTATTGGGTAGCATTAACATGGGTCCCAAAAGGGATTCTGGATAAGGTAAGAAGAATTTGCAGTAGATTTCTCTGGGTGGGCTCAAAGGAGGACTCAGTACTTCCATGGGTAGCCTGGGAAAAAGTGGCAAGACCTAAAGAATGGGGAGGATGGGGGATAAAAAATCTCATTGATTTCAGTATCTCTTTGGCAGCAAAATCAGGATGGAGAATCATCAAAATGGAAAATTTATGGACAAGAGTGGTGAAGAGGAAATACATAGACCTTGTACCTTTAGAAGAATGGGTCAGGAACCCAATCAAGAAGGGAAAAAATGCTTCGGTGGTTTGGAAAGCCACAGTGGAGGCTTTCAAGGTGATTGAACAAGGTTTGGCCTGGCAGATTGGTAATGGGGAAAAACTGAGGATAGGAAAAGACCCCTGGGTTGGATGCAATGAAAAATTCACCCTCTCCCTTGGACTAATCAGACATCTAGAATCTAAAGGCATCTTTTCCCTAAGTCAGGTCGAGAAAATTGGCTTCTCTTCTATATGGGGGCAAGCTTGGAAATCCGGAGAAGGACTAGGTCTACGACCTGTCTGGTGGAATGAGTGGAAAGTATATATCGAAGAGCTAACTAGATCAAATGTAAGGATAAAAGACAGACATGATCAGCTGGTTTGGGCACATGCGGAAAATGGATCTTACTCCCCAAAATTTGGGTACAAATTCCTAATGTCAAAAAAAGGCTAGGGAGATCTGCAATGGTGGGCCAAACTGATATGGAAACTTAAATGCCTAGCAAAAGCCAGACTATTCTTTTGGTGTATTCTAAAAAGGAAAATTCCTACATGGGATATTCTTCAAGCCAGGTATAAACAAGGTCCGGGGAGATGTCCATTATGAAAATCAGAATCTGAAACCATTAGACATCTGTTTCTAGCTTGTCCATCTGTTAAAAAAGTATGGGCGGAGGTCGGAAAACTCATTAACAAACAGGTTGTTTGGGAGGGGGAAAACTTTCAGGAGGTATGGGACAAATGGTGGCGTCAATATCTTGAGGGGAATATGCAGAATCTACCTCCCATCATCTGTTGGGGAGTCTGGATCGCAAGGAACAGGAGTATATTTTTGGATAAGGAAACCTCAGCTGAATCAATAACGATTCAATGCTCTTCTATCCTTTCAAATATTCCTGAATTTGAGAGGGAAAGAAATCCCAGGCAGATAAGGGAGGAACAAATCAAAGAAGGAGTCCCATGGGCCTACTTTGACGGGGCTTCTCAGAACAACAAAGCAGGAGCAGGGATGATCATCCACCTAAATGAAAATCAGACTTTAAAAGCTTCAGTGGGTCTAGGCATGGGGACAAATAACTTTTCAGAACTATCAGCTCTAAAACTTCTTCTATGTTGGCTCATTCACAGGAACATCCTCACGGTTTAGATCTTCGGAGATTCTTTAATTGTCATAAAATGGGTCAATGGTCAAAGTAGTTGTCAAAATTATATGCTTAGACCTTTATTAGAAGAAATACAGTTTTTAAAACTCTCTTTTAATGTGTTTTCAATATGCCATATATACAGGGAGCGAAATGTTGTAGCAGACAAACTTTCTAAGGAAAGTTTGCAGTAGGTTATGGGCAACTGGAAAGTAGCAGAAGAGTCTCATGGACAGATCCGTGTGTCGGATCAACCTCCTCACACCTAGTGTTTTTTCTGTATCATTGTAGTATTAAAAACGTTTCTATTTTTCTCAATGCTTGTTATCATACTGGTACTATGGAGATATATTGGAAACTAAGTTTCCATAGTTTTTTTACTAGTTTTTCTATTTTCGTTTTAGGTTGTTTTCTTCCTATGAGGAGACCCAGGAAATAGAAAAAGAATTGACATCTCTTGATGGATAATGATTTTGGACTGGTTACAGTGTCTGTATGCTGAAAACGTAAACTGTGCGTTTGAAGTTTTACGTCATCAGAGGATACATTGGTCAGCTTTTTGTGTAGAAAAGACTGTCTGTTTTGCAGTAGCTTTATGAGATCATCATACAGCAAAAGGAATGCCCAGGCATATACTTGTAACTTTTTATTCTACTTAATAAAAAGTTCGCTTTTTTCCTTGGAAAAAAAGGTTCAACATATTTCCAATTATTTTTTGTTCTTTAATGTATTTAAAAGTAGATATTTCTCTAAATTATTTTTAAAGTAAAATACTTCCAATTTTTTAAACTAATGGTTTTTACTTCTAGATGTCTTTTCATTAATGGCTTGTAGTTTGTTTTTTTTTGGTGAGAACTTTGTTGATATTATCTTAGTATTAAACATAACTTATTAGAAAAATAAGTTTTTATTTTTTCAAATGTTATTTCTATAATAAAAAGGATAAAAATGAGAATATCAATATCATTCATATTTATTATTAGTTAATAAATTTATATTAACTTTAAATTAGATTATATTGAAAATAATTTAAAGATGTTTATTAATGGTTTTGAATCAAGATATGATTTAAAAATGTTTATTAATAGTTTTGAATCAAGAGATGTTTTACAATATGGGTCAGATCATTGGATGGAATGTTAGACAATTGAAGATTTTTAGGAATAAGAAAAAACTAATATTTATGGTGTTTAATGTAATCAAACAATTGATTCTTGTTGAACAATTTCTTGATGGCTTAACGTTGAGGCTTATTCCCCTTTAGTTTCTTCGGGTCTATTTGTTCATCAACCCTTCCAACCTCAAGTTCTTGCGGTAAATTTTTCATTCATGTTTGGTCAGTATATTATTGTTTCATTTTAATTAAATTTTCCATGAACATTCATATTTGGTCATTGTATTATTTTTCCTTGCAATTGACATTGAGTATATGAGCCGACCCATTTCGGTTTAGTCTCCTGTCATTTAGTATTAACCACGTTGAATGTATTCTTCAACAAATTCATCTATATGATTGTTTCCATATTGAAGTTAAAAATAATCTGTCATATATGATAGGTGATAAAACCCCAGGTTGGTTATAAAAAAATTCAACATCTATTAGAGTTTGTAGGTTTAATAATTTGTCCAAAACATTGTTTCCTCTTAAATTTTTCCATGTCAATCATTTCCTTGTGAAGGAAACAGATGTTGCCATTGTTTTCTAAATAATTGATGCTCCACTATAAGATTTCACTTTTATTCAATACTTTCCCAATTAGTACTTGAGTTATTCATGAAGTCATTGGGAGGTGGTTGATATAAGGTGATAAATGTGTATTGGTGTATATATTATGTGGTTGGGCTAGTTAAAGGTGAACATGTGGTGAAGGTAAATACTACTGCTAAGAATAGAAAAGGTGGTTGTTGACAATGATAATGATTTCCACCATCTATAAAGACTAACTCTGGTTTATCTAACCTTATGGAAAATGATAACATTTTAATTTTTCTGTTTTAGCAATTTGTTTTTATGCTCATAAATTTTGTAGAAAAGTTTTCCTTAATCTTTGTACTTTTTATGAGTATTCTTAATGGCATCAATATTCTTTGAAATGACTACCTTAGTTATTCACAATGGTTTAGCAAAGATTAACAACTTTGTGCTAATCCCAGTGTTGATTGAATTTTGAAGCAATCTTAAGAAACCTCTCATTTCTCGTGTTAATTTGGCATAGTTAGGGGAAATAGATATGATAGAAGACTTGAAATATGAAATGGGTACATGTTGAATTTATGTGCAGGTACATGATCAAATTATGTGCAAGTAGAATGTAGAAGACTTCAAGCTTTTGATCAAGTGAGGTAGTTCAATATCGAAAATTGGTTAATGATAGGAGAAAGAAATATGCACCAAACTTGTGTGGAAGGAAATAATCTCAACATCAAATGCACACTTCACAAACTTTTTCCACTTTTTCGGAATAGAGTCTACTTTCTAAGGCATAAAAATCCTTTTGTGTTTAGCTATAGGCCCCTTCCTAGTCAAATACATAGTCATGTCTCGCAACATATCATGTTGAATAAAGGAAAGCTCGTGGATGCTACCATAAGAGTTCACTAGTATCTCTTAATAGTGAATGAAAGTTGCTACATCAGTTAAAAGAATTATTTAATGAACGCTCAACAAAAGATCCACTTCTCTCCTATAAAACATTACAAAGTTGTTATGTTAGTGATTAGCTTTATTGATATATATATTTTGTTGCTCCGCTTTAAACTAGTTCATCCAATGGTAAATTTTGAATTTCCCAACTCCACTCCTTGGCTAGAATTTCTTCATTCTACTCCAGATACTCCCACTCTATTCTAAACCTTTATGTCTCAATTTCCTTCTCCAATCTTTGTGTTCTTGAAAAAGTAACCAGTTGTCAATCATTCATTAAAAAATAAACAAATAAATTCATTACCTCACATTTGACACATTTGAATCCTCTAGCTCTCCATCTTATTTCTATGTTCTTGGTTTATTTCCTTGCTTGAGATCCTTCTTAGGCTTCTTTGCCACTAAAAATTATCGTTTTTCCACCAACTACCCTGAATTCGTTCTCACTCTAGTTTTCTTCTCCTCCACAAGAAATTTCTTCAATTTCTTCTCCTGTTGGTTAGAATTCTTTCATAACACAAATAGTTTGTTACCTTCCTCAATCCAAAAAATCATTGTTGTGCTTTGATACCAAATGAAATAAGGGTATCTTCCAGTGGGATCTTAAATCTACCAATAAGCTTTGCTTGCTTAAATATTTTCCTCAACTTATTGTTACAAGAAATTAATGTTCCTATAATTTTGAATAGAAAACATCTATACAAATCCTTCTCTATGAGTTCAACCTCACTTAGTAATTCAATGCGTTGAACAATCAAAAAATCTTGGCATATAAAATCTCTACTATGTTCCTACATTTGAATACTATATGTCCACATCCACAATTCAAAACTATGCATACTATTCACTATTTATTCGATTATGAACTAGGTGTATAAATATATTAATCTCCCCACGAGCTTAGAAAAATCCATATATTGAATTTACTATATGTTAAGCATATCAGACATAAACTTCAAGATTGGCACAATCCATGACCAATCCTTAGTTGGGTGTGTTTGCGATCATTAATATGTACGACCCTCCACTAGATTATTATTCATCATGATTTTCTATAATCTAGACTCTGAGAATCAATCACAAATTTAAGAATTCACTTGTACCCACAACGTAGTACAAAACTCCATAGTGTTTTCTTCTACAAAAAATGTATTCAAGCTCGTGGAAGCAATATTATGCTATGTGAGAGCTATTTCTCTGAATATCTTACAGTTTGATCTTGAAATGGTCATCTCCCAAAGGAATTGAATCACATTTGCATCAATTTCAACATTGTTACAGATCAATGCCAAAATTCAACTTCTACATGGATTGATAAATTAAAACATCAATTGTTAAAACCCTCTTACCTTCTAATGCAGTCACTTGAACTCCAATGGATCTTCAATCAACAAGGTTTTGTTTAAATTGCACAATGATCCTCACTTTGAACTCTGCTTTGTATGGCATTATTTGTGGCCCTCCCTTTATGATTGGGGTTCAATTTGGCATAAATGCTTAACTTCGACACACACACTCATATTTTGTTGTTCTGCTCTGGGTTTGATTTCTCGTGCTACAAACCTACAATCAAAATCAACCCACAACCACAACTCTTATGTCTGGTTTCCTACGCAGTAGAATTAATATCCATGGAAATAATCCACTAGCAAAGATACAACTATAATTACAACCCAAGCATGATACACAAAAAATTAGTTGTCAATTTATCTTGATAATAAAACACAATTCAATTCTCATTCATTAAACATTAATAACATCGAGGATTACACATTCTACATTCACACTTGGGGCTCTCATGCTCCTCCTCGAGGAACCCTCTCTCACCTTTCATACCCATCTATACATACATATATAATTTCTTACAGGCTAGAAAATATCCTAACATGGAAAAGGTTAATTGGAAATTTGTCCCAACTCCTAGAAAATTGCCTAACACCTCAGCGTATCGTTTATCACTTTTACAATGGGTCACATGGGAAAAAGTGATAGCTCATCAAAGTTCCTAACAGCCCAGATTATTTCTATAATCTTGATACTTGAAATTACATTAAAAAATACACGATTTTTAATTCTATGCAAATTATATTTGATGTTAATCTCTTCCCTTTGGAAATTTTCATCAACACCTTTGGGTCAAGGAAAGATGGTTTGCCTAGGATTGATGCTCTTACATTAACATTATACAACCAATTTGCTCCAGCAAAATGCAATATCATCATAATGCAAGAAACGTGCAAGATCAATGATGGTCTTGGGCTTTACACTCTTTTAAACGTGAATGATGGTCTTCTATTTAACAGAGAAACTAAATAGGTACTTTAAAGAAAAAAGGGTTGAATGTTATTATAGATCATTATTTGATCACTGACACGGATATGCAAAGGCATTCAAATGCATTATACCCAACACAATATGATGATTTTCACAGCTCAAATAATCCAGGGAACATAGCCACTGAATTAAAGATAAGGAAGCATATAAAATTTACATAGGAAAAAACAAGAAACTTCCAAATTACACAACTAAAACATTTCTTGCTATCTTCATCATCAATTTCAACTTTGTAACAAATTTATTTGTATATATAAATCAAAATTGTAGAGAAAATAAGATAAACTAATATGTTCAAATAATAGAGAGCGGGAATAGAAAGGTCCAGACTAATATTTTAAAACTTATGCATAATTATTTGGTTTCTTAGCTCTTTTACCAAGTTTAAAAGCTCATTCTTATGGCTCGTTTTGCTCTATAATATATTAGTTCTCTTTTTCCATTGTTCCATCTCTCTAAAGCTTGTTATTTTTGTCTAAAAGACTTCCCCACTTCATTCAAATTTACCATGCATGAATGCCAGCTAGAGAATTTCCACCCAACTTATTTATTGTTCCAAGAATGTAGGGAAGACAATTTGCTAATTTTTAGAAAGTGATGGCCTAGATTGGGGGGTTTGTTTCCTCCACTCCTCCTAACCTATTTTAACTTTCTAAACTAAGTTTTGAATAAGTAAAGGTTCAATAAAATATAAGGTATATGTTTTTTCTTTCAGAAACAATTTCCCCTACACTTATTAACATTTCCTTCTTATGATATCATAGTCCCTTTAGGTTTTATTGTTCCATTGACTTTAGACATTTTTATTAACTACATAAATAAAATTCTTACTTTATTCAAGATGGTTAAACTATAATATTACATAGTGACACTCTTCAATCTTCAACCAAGAATTCACTCTTTGTCCTAACATGTAAGAACATTTGGGATACCCCCAAATGTACTTATACTAGTTTTGTAGTTCAATAGATGATGGGTGTTAGCAATAAAAAGAGTGTAAGTTGTATATAACTACACATCCAACTAGATTGCAATTTTAGTTTATTTTATTATAAGTATTGATTTATGTTTCATGTAATCCAGGTGGATATTACTGGTCAATTTCCTACTCCACTTGGACCCCCACCATTGTTTCTTTCAGTTTTTCAGTTTCCTTAATTGTACCACACTTTACTATTTTTGATAGTTTTTCGGGTCCTGAACTTTCAGAGCTGTTTTGAGGCCCTAAACGAAGTTTTATAAAAAAAATGCAAAGGGTATACTTTACATAACATTTGCAGTCGAAAGTTATAGTCCTCAAATATATCTTTCTAGTGAGGTATCGTGCACATCAAACGGAGATCGTATGCCAAAGTTACAACCCCTGTAAGTTGATGTACCAATTTACCCCAATGGGGCCCATAGTTTTGGCGCTTCATCTCCTAGGGTTAGGTTTTTGGATGTTTAGGTTTTTCCATTATTTCTCAATAATAAATAGGCCTTCGAGCCTCATTGTAACACACTTCAAAGGAATGTAGCCACCACATTTCTTCTTAGAGATAAGCTACCATCGCCCGAGCTAGTTTATTTCCATTCTGTATGTAGGCATATTTCATTTCTTTGATATTGATGAAATGAAGTTTTATTTCTGTTGCATCTCTGTGTTTATGTTTATATCTATATTCTATTGCATTCATGCATAGATTTGGATCAGTGGAATCATAGTGGTCTACTCTTTATCTATTTTTGTTTGCAAGTCCCCAACGAGGTCAAGGTATAAGAAGTTAGGGCTTGAACTGGTTGAGCCTCTGTAAGACCAACCTCGCAAACCCTGACAACCTCCCATTGCGAAAGAAAAGAAAGATGAGGGAGTAGGAGATCCCTTCAAAATATTGCTCGAAGAATCCCTCAATCAACAGATGAACTCACTGATGGACAATTTTTCCTAGATCCTTCGGTGGATGCCCACAGGTGATGCATGTTCATCCGACAGCCACTTTGGAGGCACCATGCCCTTCAAGGTACAAGTCAACTTTGATATCCCCATATTTGAAGGCCAGATAGATGCATACGCCATAGATAGATGGTTAAATCCTTTGAAAGGGTATTTTTCAGTTCATGATTTTTCCAATAGGGAAAATGTTACTTTTGTACTCCTCAAAGCTACCCCCATGCCAAGGACTGGTGGGAAACCTACTGTGAGTAGAAGGACGAGAGGGAACCCTCACTACATTCAATCACACCCACTTGGAACTCTTTCTGAGATGCCATCAAGGAACAATATTACCTTGTCGGGAGCTATGAAGATAAGTACATATAGTGGACCACACTACGACAGGGAAGGGACCAAGACATGCCATAGTTCATAAATATTTTTCATACCCTTCGCATGAATTTGGGTATCAAGGATTATGAGTGGCATCTAGTACTCAAGTACCATAGTTGTCTGCACAAATACATCTAGGATGAGATGGAGTTCCTAGACATCTCTTCACTTGGTGTCGCCTACTGATATGCTATCAACATTGAGAAAAGTTCAAACAAAAGAAGCAAGAATTTGGATTTGTGAATCTAAAGCAAGGGAAATGCACCCCCAAACCATTGAACAAAGGAAAAAGCCAAGGTGGGGTGACCTAGGACAATACATCGAAGCAACAAGCAAAGAACAACACCACGAAGATAAAAAGAGACACAGGAAAGTGGTGTGAGTTCCATTAGAGGCCCACACACAACACAAGTGAGTGTCGAGACAAGTAGTCACTGGTGGTCGAGCCAAGGCTTCAAAGTCATATGCATGTTCTGACTCAAAGTCAAAACCCGACAAGGGGAATGAAAATGGGAAGTAGATTATTGATGCAGAGCTCAGAGCCACTATTTCCACCACCAAGATCCAGAAGATTAAGCCTAAAGATCCAGAGGAGGGGGAGCGTCTCTTCCACTCATAAATTTGGGTGAAAGGTTCGTCGCTACAATTCATTATTGACAACAGGACCCAAAAGAACATCATTTTAGTAGAGGTCGTGAAGTGGTTGGGCCTATCGATCACACCACACTTGTAGTTTTACACCATCAGGTGGATTCACCAAGGACGAGATCTCCACATCAGCCATCAATGTCGCCTTCCCTACAACATCAAGCCCTTCATGGATGAGGTATTGTGTGATTTTGTTCCTCTTGAAGTTTGTGATGTATTATTAGGCCAGCCATAATTGTGGAAGCATCATGATGTATATATGTTGAGGCTTCATACTGTTATTATTTATTTGGGTAATAAGTTATACAGGATACCAGAGGTAGCAACGCCTACTGCAATTTCTTTGATATCTGCTAAGAAATGTGGTAAGATCATCTCCCAGATTGGGAATTTTGTTTTCTTTCTAATTTTCTCTTAAAGTAAGGGGAAGATCATGGTCACATCCATGGCCCCCAGGAAGGGTTCCTCCATGCAGCAAAAGTAGGTGGATAAGGTCGTGGAAGAATACAAGAACATCTTCTCCTCACCCATAGGGGTACCATTGCACTGTCAGGTCAAGCATTCGATCAATTTGACTCCCAAAGTACCTTTACCGAATGGGACGATATATCGATGCTCCATTATGGAAAATGAAGAGAACAAGTAGAAAATATAGGAGTTGCTGCAAAAAAGGCACATCCGACCAAGTTCCTCGCCTTATGGGAGCCCGATTGTACTTGTGCAAAATAAGGATAGGACTTGGAGGCTTGGCATTGATTATTAGGCACTAAACAAAATCACTTCCAGGAATAGGTATCCAATTACATGGATTGATGCCTTTTGGACAAAATCAAGGGGACCAAGTATTTCAGCAAGATTGATTTGAAGTCTAGATATCACTAGGTTCCAATAGAGCCTATAGATGTATGGAAGGCCCCCTTCAAATCCAAGGAAGGCCTTTTTGAATGGTTGGTTATGCCCTTTGAGATGACAAATTCCCCTGCTACTTTTATGAGGCTAATGGGTGAAATATTGCGAGCCTTCGCCAACTCATTCGTGGTTGTTTATCTAGACAAAATCCTCATCATGAGCAAGAATTAGGAAGAACACTTACAACACATTCGATAGGTCCTTCAAACCCTATGGCAGCACAAACTATGTGCCAACTTAGAGAAATGCACCTTTGGCATGATCCAGGTCCAATATCTATGTTACATTGTAGATGAGTGAGGCGTACATGTGGATCCGACTAAGATCCAAGTCATTTGGGATTGGCCAGCCTTGACCACTCTAATAGAGCTTTGCATACTTTTGGGCCTTGCAATTTTTTATCAGAGGTTCATGTTGGGATTCTCCCATATCACTTGGCCTTGAGTTAGATTAACAAGGACGGGGTGAAAGAAAATTTTTCCTGGTCCTAGTCCCAACAAAAGTTGTTCATTGACTTGAATCACCTCCTCTGCTCTACACTGATACTCACATTGCCATACCTACAACAACCATTTGTAAATTGAGACAAACACCTCTGACTATGCTATTAGTGCAGTCCTCACCCAACATGGGCATCCTATGGCCTATCATAGTGAGAAACTTTCCAATACAATTCAAAAGTACCCCACCTACAATAAATAGATGTATTCCATTGTGCGGGCTTTCCGGCAATGGAAGCATTACATTCTGGGAAAGGAGAGGGTCATCCACGCCGATCATCGACCTATTCAGTTTATACAAACACAAGGGAAGTTGCAGAATGATCGTGAGCAGAAGTGGTCTACATATCTGCAAAAATTCCACTTAAACATTAAATACAAAAAGGGTAGCACCAATCATGTTGCAGACTGCCTTAGCCGGCCCCCATTTGCAACACTGACTACTGTTCTCAATTCTTGTAGCCACGATACCTCTGGATGCTCGAAACTATACAAAAATGATCCAGAGTTCGCCTCCACATACCAGGTGCTAGTAGATGCCAACCGAGTTCTTGATTTCCACCTCCAGGACACATTATTATATGACCTAGGCCACATTTGTGTTCCTTCAAGTGAGCGTGCCAAGATGATTTGGGAGGTGCATTACAGTCAGGTTGCATGACACTTTGTTGTGGAGAAAATTGTGGTCGTACTAGAAAATTACTTTTATTGGCCAAAACTAGGATAGAATGTTGGAAAATATATTATATCCTACACTTCCTATGTCATCGCCAAGCCAGCCATCAAGAAGCAAGGCTTATACACTCCTCTACCTACTCCTAGTCAGCCATGGGAATTCATCTCGATGGATTATATGTTTGGCCTTGTTAAATTTTAGGTATGTTCTATGATTAGAGCAATTTATTTCAATTTTCACAGTTAGCTCAATATCTTTTCCAGATTAGCAATCACATCAGCATTAAAGTAAATTACAGATAGAACATAAACATAAATCACAGAAGACAAGCCAAGACAAGAGGACACAAGATGTGGCGCTAGCCAGGGACAAACCCCAATGTGGGGAAACCCTTGATCAATTCTTCTTATATGTTCTTCAAAAGTTCAACAAAGAGAGAGAGAGAGATAGTACGTTTACATTAGAAGTCAACACTTTGACCTATCTAGATAAGAGCAGAGATCATCTCTAAGAAGATGATACATGAGATCAGCTGAAGACATGCTGCTTCACCTGATTCTCCAAGGTGACTCCTTCACCTATCATTGTGCTGCATTTCGTCATCATGCTGCACCTCATTGCACTGCACCATGCTGCACCCATCATCACAATGTTACATCTCATCATGCTTCATTAATCATGACTGTACCCATCATTTTACTACATTATGTGCCATTGCTACACCATGTTGCCATACTGACATATGTGTTGGCAGCATCTTGCTTGCTTGTTGTCCTTTGCATGCTTGTTGTTGCATGCTAGCTGTCCCTTGCATGCTAGATGTAACATTGCATGCTTGGTGTATTTGCTGCTAAGTACCATACAACTGTCCCAATGTTAGTTAGTTGTCCCTTGCATGTTGCTCTCCTTAGGAGACAGATGCTTAGGCTGTTCTGGCAATTTCGACAATTCCAACCGTTACTAGCAGTTCCAGATTTTCTCGATAGTTCCTGGTAGTTCCAGCTTCTGCCCTCTACGTCAGCTTTCCTGGCTATTTCGGCAGTTCCGACTGTCCCAGCAGTTCTAGCTATTCCCAGCAGTTTCGACAATTCCATTAATTCTGACTATTCTTTGCAATTCCTGGAAGTTTCAACAGTTCCAAAAATTCCGGCTATTCCCGGCAGTTCCGATAGTTCTCGACAGTTCTGGCAGTTCTGGCTTTTCTCAGTAGTTTCGGAAGTTTAGGCTATTCCCGATAGTTCCGGCAATTCTGGCTATTCTCAGCAGTTGCGGCAGTTCCCGGCTTCTGCCCTCTGGTTAGGATCTCTCCTCCTACTAAAATCCAAAGACAAGTAGAAGGGAAGAGATCCCAAGTGTGTTGAAATGACTTGAAGGCCACCTCTATTTATACTATGATGTTGAGCACAAGTGGGGTTTATTTGGTTGCTGGCAGACCTCGATGAAATGTCCCATAACACAAATAAATCCATATCTCCATGAATACTTATCAGAATCAGATGATCTTTAGATCAATCCTACACCTCTCAATGAGAGGGACCCAAGAAAAATATTAGCTTCCATTAATAAGATGACCCACATAAAGTTTGGCCCTAGTTGCCAATTTTAACACTTCCTCTCAACTAGGGAGAAATCCATCTGCTGATCTGTATGTCTGACTGTACTATCTCTACCATCAGTGCCCTGCACTACTCTACTCTGCTGAGCTCTGCTCTGCTGAACCATGAAGAAGAATAATTGATCGAGAATGTCTCATACCATTCTCTACTGTCCCGAAGTCAGTTTCATCTAAAGAGAGTGTGTCACATCACTCTTACTGGCCCGAAGTCAGTTTTATTGATCTTAGATCAATATCACAAGAGAGTGTCTCAAACCACTCATACTGATCCTAGATCAGTTTCATTGATCCCAGATCAATGGAGGTCATCCTAGCATAGGGAGTATGGTAGATACATCGATGCGTCCATCGATAGTACTACTATGGTACCTAACCCCATTTCCTTGCTCATTGATCAGATGAGAGGTACTCCCCATGAGTCCTAGACTGCATGGGTAGGATGCCTCAACAGGAGAACTAATCATCTTGTCCACAGGAGAATGAATCATCCTGCCCCAAAGTCGCCATGGGAGAACTAATAATCCTGGCCCATAGGAGAACTAATCATCTTGTTTCATAGTTGCCATGGGAGAACTAATCATCCCGGCCTACAGGAGAACTAATCATCCTGTTCCACAGTTGCCACGGAAGAACTAATCATCCCAGCCCACAGGAGAACTAATAATCTTGTTCCACATCTGCCACGAGAGAACTAATCATCCCGGCCCACAGGAGAACTAATCATCCTGTTCCACAGTTGCCATGGGAGAACTAATCATCCCGACCCACAGGAGAACTAATCATCCTGTTCCACAGTTGCCATGGGAGAACTAATCATCCCGACCCACAGGAGAACTAATCATCTTGTTCCACAGTCGCCATGGGGTATCACAGGGGAAGTGTAGGAATTTACAGGGTTAGTTCCTTAGATAGAACACCAAAAGGACACCGCTCACAAACATATCACAGATCAATACACCAGTATTTTGACGTGGTTAAAACCCTCAGAGAGGGAAACAGCCCACGGCCTGCGCCAACGTGGCTACTACAGGAATTTATTAATAAAAGAATGAAAATTTACATAAGCTTCTCTCATGCACGGTTAACCTACAAATGACCCTCCATGCGCTTTAAATAGAATTCATGGACCAATCGGGTGTCAAGCCACGGATCACGTGTCGGTAATACCGAGGAGAGAATGAACCGTCGGATCACTACATATCGTGACCGTCGGATTGTAAGTTACAAATGTACATGTTAAAGAAACACACTTTACCTAACTCTATACTAGACCAAGTTATACTTAACTATTCCTACGTGTCGGAATATCCTAACATCTAGTATGAATTTAATTTGAGTTGGAAGTTAGATCACTCAATTTACTGAGTTAAGTTCAGTTAAATTAGTTCCAAAATGTTTGTGGAACTAATAGAGAGTTAATAGCCAGTTGGTGCACTAGTGCATCCACAAGTGTCACTCTAGTTAACTAAAGATTCCCTCATCATACACTCATGCATGTCAATTCTAAGAAAGATCTAGTTGAGACTAGAGTGCAAGGATAGTGTACTATCAGTTGTATTATTTACTATAGTGTAAATATCATGCATGCATTAAAGATTGATCATATGTTTGGATTGCACATTTTTGGAAGCATGAATTCCACTTAAATACAATCTATTCATCCTTGGAATTACGCAAGACATTAGAGGCTTGAAGAGCTACAGAATTGGCAGTGTTGGAAAAGAGCTAGCTTATGAGCTGAGAGAGTTGAGCATACTTGTGCGGAATTGTTCTAGTGAGGAAAATCTTTGTATATTCACTAATATTTATAATATATGCAATACATATAGTGATATTTTGAGCAGTGGCTTTACCCAGATACATCTTGTGTTATGTTCCATTGATTTATTATTGGGATGGGGTCCCCTGGGTTAGTTTTGGGGTTAAAAACCCAAGTTTTGATGTAAAAGTTTGTAAATGATGTAAAGTATCCATGATTTCTGGATGCGAAGCGCGTAAATGGTTAGAAGTCAAAGGGGTTTTAGCCCTTTTTCATCAAAATTTGAGTCAGTTTTGAGATCCACCCATGGTCTGCAGACCATCAGATTGTATAAATAAGTGTGTCTTAGAGAGTCTAAGGCATAATCTGATGATGATGGATGTAATGGGTCGATAGAAGATAGCACAGAGAAGTGAGTCATGGAGGAGGCAAAGGCTCTGCAGCTAAGTGCGTAGAGGCCTAGAGAAGCATCTGCAGTTGAGTGCGCGGGGTAGTCTTGAGTCTATAAAATGATATTGAAGATCAATAAAGAATATTTTTGAGTAATTCTTGTGTTTATCTGATTACTTCTGTTTAATTATGATTGCAATATATGCTATGATTTAATAATGTATTTATAAAATATTGATCTATTGGTGTGTGACTTTATGGGATAAGTCTTAATAACTGTATGCAATACATGTTAAGTACTTTTTCGAAGATTATAATACATTTTGTTATGTTTATTAAATACTTAAGTAGATCTATGCGAGCTCAAATCTAGGGTTATTTTTTTATGTGTGTAAGTGGATGAATCAACTATTAAGGGTCCAGAAAAACCTATCATAGGCCTTCACGAAGGTCTTGAGGTTATTTAAAGGAAGTTGTAGTATCATGCCCTAGGGGCTTATACATCTGCGAGAAGGCAGATCTAGAGCATAAAAGGACATCACACTGATCTCTGGATGTGGAAACTTGGTTTCAGCATCCCCCCATACTACTTCGGGTGAGACTGCAACCTGCACTAGTGGTTTTTTGTCAGAAGGGTTAGTAGTGTAGGGCTTTCTTTGGCACAATTAACTCTGAACCTGGGCCAAAACCTACTAAGCCAACCAATGGTCTCGTTATCAGGACCGAGATCTGCTTGACGGAGATGTGTGATGTCACATCACT
This sequence comes from Pinus taeda, assembly GCA_000404065.3. Lineage (NCBI taxonomy): Eukaryota > Viridiplantae > Streptophyta > Pinopsida > Pinales > Pinaceae > Pinus > Pinus taeda. Next base: position 23,942 of record APFE031618499.1, on the reverse strand, counting down.
GGAATCCAACCAAGAAGGAAATTGAGAAGTGGTTGGATAGGAAGATTCACGAATTCGCAATGCAAGAGAACAAGAATCTGCATCTGTCAAAGAAGCAATGGTTGGACAGATATTTGTATACGAAAATACCCGAAATTTTCTTCTATACCTTCCCAATCGAATTATATGAGTGGATAGCTAAGTTAGCAGATGGCCAAGGGAGGTGGAAGCTTGATGGTCCAATAGTGTGGACTCCAGAATTGATATGGCGATTAGAAGCCTCTTAAGACAAGATCGTGTGTGCTTTCGACCATTGGCTCGATCGAATTATAGGAGGATTTGTTACAGAGTTCGCAGTTGATACCTCAGTCAGCTACAACGAAGCAGAGCAGTGCTTCTTCAAGGTACCACGATGTAAGTATCTGAGATCTCTGAATACCTGGATTAAGATGCTCTTGTGTGAAAAATGGGTTATGCCATTGCCTTGATGTTTGGAGCTACACGAAGTGGAAAACTCTTCATAAATTGAGGGAAATTAGGTCTTGAATATAGCCTATTGATTGGACCTCGAGCAACAATGTGGGAATAGTGTAGGCCTCACTGAAGAGTGTTGTCCAGACAATAAAACAAGGTTTTCCACAGATACATCATCCATCCACTCCACCTCCACCTTCACCTCCACAGCATACACCTTCGCCCACACCTCCGCCACGACCACCACCATTCAACATGTCGAACACAATGAAGCTGCCAATTTTTAAGGGTATAGGGAGCAAAGATACATATCAGTTTTGGTTTCTTGCGAATTTTGTGTGGACATCACAGCAGATTACTGATGACAACATAAAGAAGGTGCAGTTAGTTACTGCTCTGCAGGATTGTGCTCTGACATGATATATTAAGTATTATTCTGATCATCCTGTGGCAACGCTCATAGACACTAAGGCTGCTCTAAACAAAGAGTTTAGTAAACCTAAATCCAACTCACAGTCAGTAGTCTGATTTAAGGAGATCATGATGAGGGCCGATGAAACTCCTTGAGAGTTAGATCAAAGGTTGAAGCATGTGATGCGCGAAGCTAATATGCATCTCATAGATGGTCAGCACTGCCAGTGGTTTATAGCCTTGCTTCTGCCCCACCTAAGGATTACTTTGTCACAACAAAAGATAGGAACTCAGGAATAAGTGCTAGAAATCATGATGAGACTGCATACAACCCCTATTCATGATGCAACCTTGGGGGTATAGCAAATTCACTCCCAGTTGCAAAACCTCTGCTTGGAATTACAGAGCTTGAAAAAAGAGGAGGCTAAGCCAGAGGTGTGTGAGGAAGTTTGGTGCCTAAAGTGTAAAATCTAGAGGCATGATAAAGACCATTGTCCTATATTTTTGAACTATATCACCAAATGGGGACCAATTCCCTTGAGAACAAAAGCTCCAGTAGGGCCTAGAATGGGGGCCGCACTATGGTGTGTTATTTGTCTTGTGGGTGGAAAACACACTACGGATAATTCTCATTTTCTTCAAAAGTTCATTCAAACACCACAATAGTTGTTATGTGACTTTTGTACATCATTGGGCCATGATGAGTGCCAATGTGCAGCTATGAGTTATGATGGAAAGAACATATACCAACCGAATGCAAGCAAAAACTTGGCTTCTAGAGCAGGGCATCAAAGGAGCACGTGGAGGTTATCAGGGATGGGTGTGAGGCCAAGTAGGAGGAGGACCTGATAGAGGTCACGAACATGTCATTTTCTATAATTGTGGGACACATGGGCAATATTTACGACAGTGTCAGAATCAGACACACCTGTCATGTCAATACTGCAGCCAACTTGACCACACTATAGAAGAATGCCTTGTGTTGATATCCAAGATGCAGGAGAAGAAGGCGTAGCTTCAACAACCTACGCAGAACTTACAAATGATGAGCACTGAGCCCCATGAAGAAGATCAGAATGTGAATATAGTATTGAGGAGTGGAATAAAGACTGGCAATGACAAGGGAAAATAGCCTGAAGAGGACAGATGGGTCCGTAAGGCCCCAGGGAAGGAAATTGGTTTTGATCTGGAGCGTGCGAAGGAAATTTTTATGGAGGCCAAGAAAAGCTTCGTTGAGTCATCTACCTCAGGAAGTCAAAACAAAGTGCCAGTAACCAGCGTGTATACAAAGGTTGATCCCTTTGTACTTGCCATGTTCTTAGAGACCTGCATGAAACTTTTGTGCGATAGCAAGGCTATGAAAGGCCTGCATGAATTGATAATCAAGTGTGCTGGTAAATAAAACGGCCCTGATGGACACCGCATGGTTAGAAAAATTGGCAAACATAAGGCAAGAACAGGGCGTGATATGAGGCTCACCGCACAAATAGGAGAATGAGATTGGTCAGGTCTTTCTAGATCTAGTGTCTGACGTGAACATTTGCCTAAACAAACATGGGAGAGAATGGGGAGGCTCACACTGTAGTGGTCTCCAATCTAGCTTAGAATGGCAAACTAGCAGAAGATAATCCCTTTGGGACGACTACATGGAGTAATAGTGGATATAGAAGGTGTGAGCATGGTGGTTGATTTTGAAGTAATAAAGATCGTCGATGACAATAATCCATACCCCATGATCCTTGCAATTGATTGGGCCATTGATATGAATGAACTCATCAACTTGAAAAAGAGGACAATGTCATTTGAAAGAAAATTTCTTCGGGTGGTAGTACCATTGGACCCTGCAAAAGGATCACGCTATATTGAACTGGTCTGTGACTATGAAGAAAGTGATAATGACTTGGATTAGATCTACAAAATAACAGTGTGAGACCAAGACTAGATTAATCCAATAGTTTATTGATGGATTGCATGGGACCAAGAAATTTCCTTTACCTCGAATTTAGATGAAGCGTTGGAGCACTCGCAGAGTAGGCCGCATGAGGTATCTATGCTGCGTTGTAACATGATGACTAAATTGTTGCACTGTGTCATCGAAGGTAAGAAATTTACCCTATTATGATGGTTCAACTGACAAAGATAAGTTTTTGGATGCCTTTGAATGAGAATTCCTTAAGCATCATCGCTTCTAAGCACTGGATTTGGCACTGTGCGCTATCCCAGCACGATGGTGGGTTGCACACAAGGATAGCTTTTATGAATGGAGAGATCACCGAAGGATGATTAGGTTTCAATTTGATCATCCTAAAATTAGATTAACTGAAAAATATGATGGGAGAAATGATCCGCGCGATCATCTATCAAAGTGGGCCAAAGCTTATGGAGTAGAGCCGCAGTCAGAGTGGGTACATTTATTATGCCATACTTTGGACACAATCCCTATGAATTGGTATCTGGTGTTAGAAAATTATATATTACGGAGCAATGGAGCCTATAAAATATTGGGAATAATTCATTGTAATGTAGGCCTGGAGGTGAGCGGTGAAGGCTCACTTGGTAGGATTGGCCAAGGTTTTGGCCAATGCTAATGAGATCTCATTAGGTTGGGTTTTTCCCCGGTTTTGGGGTTTTCCTAGATAAATATTATGTGTATAATATTTATGTGTATTGTTGTTGGATAATAGAAAGGATATTGGAAGGAGTCCAGGGCATATTGGAAGGTAAAATAATGGCTTTATTGGTCGTAGAGGCTTATGGAGGGTTTACTGTGAAAATAGGCAAAACAAAGCCAAATGGTGATTTTTTTGGTTTAAACAGAAAAACGGTCTACTTTATGAATTATGGCGCAAAATGAACAATGGCTATTTTGTCATTATGCGAGAGGCAGTTTTGGTTTTCATCGCACCACTTATAAGGCGTGGGCATTTTTGGGAGGGGGTTACCCGAAATGATCTGAGCTTGACACGTAGCAAGGGGAGTTCAATAGAATACCTCTTTTCAGGTGGGTAACGCTCTTATAGAGAGCCAACCCGAAATTGCCAAGGGTCGTTGGATTTGAATGCATTAGATCGGACGATGGTGGAGCGAAGGAGCATTATGAAGCTATTATGGTGGCATGGTGCTTTATTATCGGTTAAAGACTAAAATTAGCGGGGTTTTATGTTTAAACAAAGGTTTAGGTTGATTCTTCAGTTAAAACATAAAAACAATATAACAAAGAAAACCTTTTTAAAACACATATGGCGGACTTGAAATAATATGAATGCAGGTGGATAAATGGCATCAAGTCTGAGCTCCCATCGCATATCGCAATCACAGTTTAGCAGAGGAAAGGTCCATCGCAAAGAAATGTGATAGGGGCCAGACGCGACGTGGAATAAAACATGGTTAATACTGTGTTGGGTTTGGGTTCCCATCGCAATCAGAGATCACAAATACAGAGGGTTATTGCTTCAGTTAGGACCTGTGATGAGGGGCAAATGCGATATGGTAATGGATTGTGATATATATTGCGTCGGGTCCGGGCCCATCACAATCGCATATCGCAATGTTGGGAGGGTGCATTCATGTTGAAAGGCTTGCAATCCACAAATGCGATGTTTTATTAAATATATAGTTTTATAATGAAACTAAGGGTTTCAGGTTATTTAATAAAGGGATTTAATAATATATGGGAAAAGGGACTTTTAGAGGTTTAATACTATAGGTTAGTGTTAATATGAAAATATGAGCGGAAAAGGGAAAATATATGAAATATGAGAGGAAAGGAGAGATATATGAAATATGATGCGAAAAGGGGAAATACACTAAGTATAATGCTTTTCATGGGTTATTTGTTTTTATCATATATACTGTCAGGCCAGGCAGTAACTCCATGGGTAGAAATTATTTGACTGTGTTATTCCATCAGGTAGGTCCTCATTATATACATGAGGGAGGGACTGTTCAGTTCGCCTCCCAATGACTGTTCATATTTCCTATCTATCTATTTACAATAATTCACCCAATCACAAGGATTAGGTGTCAACATTCCCCCCCTTAATCTGAAGGGACATTGGTGAGTCCAAGCATCATTCTGAATCGTTCAAGTTTTTCCCTTCCAAGCACTTTGGTGAATATGTCTGCAATTTGCTCATTTGTGGAACAATGATGGAGATGGATTGTTTTGGCCTCAACATGATGTCAAATCATATGATATTTAGTATTGATGTGCTTCGTTCGATCATGGAACTTTGGGTTCTTGGCCAACTTTATTGCAGAGGTATTGTCAATCATGAGTGGAGTTGATTGTACTTGTTTTACCTGCAAATCTTCAAGAATTTTCCTGAGCCACACAATTTCTTTGTTGCTTCAGCTGCTGCCACGTATTCTGCTTCTGTTGTGGAATCTGTTGGAACTGATTGTTTGCGTGATCTCCAAGAGATAGCTCCTGATCCAAGACTCATAGCATAACCTGAAGTAGATACCCCAATTTCTTTGTCTCCATCGAAGTCTGAATCAGTGTATCCAATCAAGCTGAAGTTGTCCGCCTGTGTATACTTGATTCCAAAGTCTTGAGTTCCCATCAAGTACCTTAGAACTCTTTTTGTAGTAGACCAATGTCCCTCACAAGGCTTTTGCATAAACCTGGAGAGGATTCCAACAACAAATGAAATGTTTGGTCTGGTAGTAGTTAGGTAGATGAGACTTCCTACAAGTTGTCTATACTTTGTTGCATCCTCAAATTCTTTTCCTTCAATGGATGTGAGCTTTAAGTTTTGTTCCATTGTAGTAGTAAGAGGATTGCATTCTGTCATGCCAAACCTATTCAACAGATCTCCAAAGTACTTCTTTTGAGAAATAAATATGGACTTCAGATGTTGAGTTACTTCAGTACCAAGATAGTAATAAACATAGCCCAAATCAGTCATTTCAAAACCTTTCCCCAATTCCTTCTTTATGAATGCAATGTAGCTTTCATTGTTCCCTGTCATCAAAAGATCATCAAGGATTTCACAAGTTTGCATACTTTATGTTCATGTCCTTTCACAGAAAATCCTTCAGGCTGGGACATAAAAACATTCTATTTTAGATCTCCATTCAAGAAAGTAGTTTTTACATCCATTTGATGGACTTTCCAAACATTTTGAGCTGCTAGGGAAAAGAGTGTCTGGATGGTAGCCCATTTTGATGTGGGGGAAAAAGTATCCTCATAATCGACCCCTTCCTTCTATGCAAAACCTTTTTCCACAAGCGTGTCTTTGTGCTTGTCAAGTGAGCCATCTGCTTTATACTTGTTCTTGTAGACCCACTTGTAGCCAATTGGTTTGGTTCCTAATGGAGGATCAACCAACTTCCAAGTGCCATTCTTTATCAGAGCATCATACTCCTTTTGCATCGCTTCTTTCCATTCATCACGAGAGGCAACTTCTTTGAAGGAAGTTGGTTTGAAATCTGTAGACAAATTTGATTCACAATCATAAGAAACATCCATATCAACAGGTGAATTAGAGTCATCTACATCACCTCCATTTTGCTGGTTTGAATTTATGGATCATGTCCTTCCAACCTCATCAGGATGAACACTTTCAAGTGTCTTTGTCAGCCACTTTGGGGGACCTTTCTCAAACGGTCCAGGCTGCTCCATTGATTGAGTTGGGACTGAATCAAGATTGAGTCTCCCAATTCTATTTATCACATCACTTAAAGTATCATCCGTTGTTGGAGTTTCATGTGGGGGAGAGAGTTCTTCAGAAGAAGATTCCACATGTTGATCTGGTATAGGAATCCCCCCTTCAAGATGTGGAATCTAATTATCAATTTCTTGAAATGATTTTGCATTTGCGAATCTATCCAAGCGATCAAGTTGTCGCTCAACAACGTTGTCAGTTTTCGATGATTCAAGAAAGATTACATCTCTAGATACAAAAAACTTTTTATTGACTTCATCATAGAGATGGTATGCTTTGGAGGTGTTTGAATACCCCAGGAAGATACACTTACGACTTCTTGCACCGAGTTTGTTTCTATGTACTTTTGGTATCAAGGCATAACAGGTGGAATCAAAGACCCTAAGATGCTTTACCGAAGGAATGTGCCCATGCCACATTTCATATGGAGTCTTGTTTCTAATAGCATTAGATGGACATATATTCTTTATATATACAACACATAGAACTCCATCAGCCCAAAATATCAATTTTACATTTTTGAAAAACATCATGGACCGCACCATATTTAAGATTATCGTATTCATTCTTTCAACTACAGCGTTCTGTTGGGGCTAATAAGGCACAGTTGTTTGATGTTTGATCCCATGTTGGCGAAGATAGTTTTAAAATTCATTTGAAGTGTATTCTTTTCCATTATCAATGCGAATAGAGCCAATATGAGATTGTGCATCATTTTCAATCCATGTATGAAAGTTCTTGAATGTTTGAAAAGCATCAGATTTGTTGTTCAATAAATAAACCCAACACATTTTGGTGTAGTCATCAATAAATGTCATCATATATTTATTTCCATTTGCAGAAGGAACAGGCATTGGACCACATAAATCTAAATGAATGAGTTCAAGTTTTCTATGTGCTCTTGAATGTGAATCATGAAAAGACTGTTTGTTATGGTTACCTAGAATGTAAGCATCACATTGCTTAAGTTTCCTAGGAATTGTAGGCAAACCAGCAATACCATTTTTCTTCAACAAGCGGAGGTTGTCATAGTTCAATTGTCCAAATCTAGCATGCCATAATAAACTTGATGGAAGTGTACCTTCTTCATAATGAGAATTGTATGAGAAATGTTGTGCATGAGCAGAGGTACCTTGCAACTTGAGAAGCCTTTCTTCTTCTATTCCCCTCATGACAAGTGAGTGGCTAGATGCTTTTCTCACCTCAACATTGCCATCAAACATATGAATGAGTAACCTTACTAGTGGATGTGGACCAAGGACATCAAGTTTCTCTTTAGCTGTGGGAGATATAGAACATGGTGCAAAAGAAAGTCTGGAAGACCAGGCAATTTGAGACTGATTGTGGCAAGCCCTAGTGGCTTGATTTTTGATTGGTCTGCAAAGTATACTGCTCCATCAACATTGTCAGTGAATTCTTCAAACAAATATTTTCTATGAGTCATGTGGCAAGTTGCTCCTGAATCAAGCAACCAATCATTTTTCCAAGAATCAAGTGAAGCATTAAATAAATCTTCATTTACTCTGGTATTACATTGTGCCATAATGAGCGGATTCAGGTGCTTTACCTTTTTCTGTATCATTAGTTTTACCTTTGGGTTGATTTCTTTGCTGCTCAATTTGTCCTAAGGTAACTTGCATGTAGAGGCATCATGTGATCCATTTCTTTTGTAGCATATGCAGTGAAAATCTGAATTTTCTCCTTGAGAGTGTCTGCCCCCCCGTCTCTAAAATATCTTCCTCTTCCTCTTCGACCACCTCTTCCTCTTGAAGAATCCTGGGAAGGATTATTTTCTTTATGAGCAAGGCACATAGCTTCTTCAGAAGATTCAGGGGTTGTCTTCTTTCCAAAAGCTTTCTCTCTTTCAACAATTTTTTTCACAAGAGAGTCAAAGGTAATATCTTTGAGATTTCCATTTGCTTCCAATGACTCAAGATAATTGGAGTAAATAGGATAAAGTCCCTTGAGAAAATCGATAAGAGGAATATCCAATTCAGCCTTAGTGGCTTTGATATCATGCATTATAGATTTTACTTCGGATGCAAGAGCAAGAGGATCATTATTTTGTAATTCAAGAGTGAAGAGCTTAATCATGAGTTGAACAACTTCAAGTGGAGAATGTGAGTCGTAGAGTCATTTTAGCTTTTGTAAGGCTTCGAAAGCAGTTGAAAATGGCGAAATATGGCGACTCACCTCTTCACTTATAGATGCTGCACTTAATGCATAGGCTTTGTTGTTCTTATTTTCCCAAATGGCGAGCTCTTTGTTTGAGGTAGGTTGTTCTGGCTTTTTGTCTCCGTCTCCAATACACACTCCTTTCCACAACTCATTGAAAATGAGGGTGTGTTTTATCATCTGAGACCACTCAGGATAGTTCTCCTTGCCAGTAAGAACTATTCCCACAATAGATATGATTGAATGCATACTGTTAAAAAAAAAATCTGCTAGCAAAAATGTGCTTCAAAAATAATGCAGCCTTATTCTTCCTTCTTGATTTAATATACAAAGATCAAAACTATATTCTATGCATATAGAATATCGCCATTTTTCTTTGTATTACAGTATGGTTGCATTTCAAGAGAAACAATATCAACTTCTCAAAAGCGAAAGAACACCTATCATAACTTGAATTCTGATGTAAATTAGAATTTGCCAAAAAAAAAACTTGGACGGATGCTTTTCTCATAAGTGAGTGGTCAGATGCATGAAAGCTCAAACCTTATGTTTTACGCTTTGATACCATTTACACCTTGACATCGCACTGATACAGCTGCCTCCACCACCGTTGTTGTCACCACCAGCACCATCTCGAGCAATATATATTATCACACTCTTCACCGCACACAGTTATAGTTAAGTGCGTTGATCATGCTCTATTATCATGGCAGTCTCTCGCAACGGAATCGTTTCACGCTTTTCCTGCGGGATTTGCTCTCAGAAGGTGTAGTATTAAGGCAGAAAGGCAAAATAAAAATTCTGAAGTAACAGAGACTGTTGCAGATGCAACACCAAAACACCTATGCCAGAGAATGGATTGCTTGAATTTTTCCTTGATAAGCTTCAAAAAAAAGATACTTATGGTGTATTTGCTAAGCCTGTGGATCCCAACGAGCTCCCAAATTACCATAAAATCATACAAACCCCAATGGATTTTGGTACAATACAGAAGAAGCTTTCGAAAGGAGCATATGTGTCTTTTGAACAGTTTGAGAAGGACATTTTTTTTATTACTACCAATGCAATACACTATAATGCATTAGATACCATCTATTACAAACAAGCTCGCGCAATACAGGAGCTAGCAAGAAAAAATTTCAGGACAAGAGCACGCCTGGACCGTGGCTCTGAGACCATGTCAGACCAAGCAATAACTCCTCAAAAACAATTCATTGATATTCATTTAGGTTGGTCTTTATTATATACAATAGGGAGAGATTGTTCATTTAATCCCCAGTGGCTATTCATATTCTCTATTATTTATTTACATCAATTTCAGTTATTCACTCAATCCTAATGATTAGGTGTCAACATATATAAATATATTCGCTCTTCATTGAATGAATCACTTTCATGGATGAAACATTACTTACGTTTATAAGTTGTTTGTGATAATCATATTTTCATTATTGTCTTCCAATGTGGCCTTCTTGACTTTGTTGGTTTCGAGTGACCAAGTTGTATAGTTTAAACCATTTTCTCATAGTTATATAAGTATATTCGCTCTTCATTGAATGAATCACTTTCATTGTTGAAACATTACTTCCTTTTATTAGGTGTTTGTGATAATCATATTTTCGTTATTGTCTTCCAATGTGTCCTTCTTGACTTTGTTGGTTTCGAGTGACCAAGTTGTACAGTTTAAACAATTTTCTCATAGTTATATAAATATATTCACTCTTCATTGAATGAATCTCTTTCATTATTGAAACATTACTTCCTCTTATAAGTTGTTTGTGATAATCATCTTTTCGTAATTGTCTTCCAACATTGCCTTCTTGACTTTGTTGGTTTCGAGTGACCAAGTTGTATAGTTTAAACAATTTTCTCATACTTATATAAATATATTCGCTCTTCATTGAATGAATCACTTTCATTGATGAAACATTACTTCCTTTTATAAGTTTTTCTTGTGATAATCATATTTTCCTTATTATCTTCCAATTTGGCCTTCTTGACTTTGTTGGTTTCGAGTGACCAAGTTGTATAGTTTAAACCATTTTCTCATAGTTATATAGATATATTCGCTTGTCATTGAATGAATCACTTTCATTGTTGAAACATTACATCCTTTTCTAAGTTGTTTGTGATAATCATCTTTTTGTTATTGTCTTCCAATGTGTCCTTCTTGACTTTGTTGGTTTCGAGTGACCAAGTTGTGTAGTTTAACCAATTTTCTCGTAGTTATATAATTATATTCGCTCTTCATTGAATGAATCACTTTCATTGTTGAAACATTACTTCCTTTTATAAGTTGTTTGTGATAATCATCTTTTTGTTAATGTCTTCCAATATGTCCTTCTTGACTTTGTTGGTTTCGAGTGACCAAGTTGTGTAGTTTAACCAATTTTCTCATAGTTATATAATTATATTCGCTCTTCATTGAACGAATCACTTTCATTGTTGAAACATTACTTCCTTTTATAAGTTGTTTGTGATAATCATCATTTTGTAATTGTCTTCCAATGTTGCCTTCTTGACTTTGTTGCTTTCGAGTGACCAAGTTGTATAGTTTAAACAATTTTCTGATAGTTATATAAATATCTTCCCTCTTCATTGAATGAATCACTTTCATTGTTGAAACATTACTTCCTTTTATAAGTTTTTTTGTGATAATCATCTTTTCGTTAGTGTCTTCCAATGTGGCCTTCTTGACTTTGTTGGTTTCGAGTGACCAAGTTGTATAGTTTAAACAATTTTCTCATAGTTATATAAATATATTCACTCTTCGTTGAATGAATCATTTTCATTGTTGAAACATTACTTCCTTTTATAAGTTTTTTGTGATAATCATCTTTCCGTTATTGTCTTCCAATGTGGCCTTCTTGACTTTGTTGGTTTCTAGTGACCAAGTTGTATAGTTTAAACAATTTTCTCATAGTTATATAAATATCTTCCCTCTTCATTGAATGAATTACTTTATCATTGTTGAAACATTAATTCCTTTTATGAGTTGTTTGTGATAATCATCTTTTCGTTATTATCTTCCAATATCGCCTTCTTGACTTTGTTGGTTTCGAGTGACCAAGTTGTATAGTTTAAACAATTTTGTCATAGTTATATAAATATCTTCCCTCTTCATTGAATGAATCACTTTCATTGTTGAAACATTACTTCCTTCTATGAGTTGTTTGTGATAATCATCTTTCCATTATTGTCTTCCAATATGACCTTCTTGACTTTGTTGGTTTCGAGTGACTAAATTGTACAATTTAAACAATTTTGTCATAATTATATCCCCCTCTTCATTAAATGAATCCCTTTCATTGTTGAAACATTACTTCCTTATGTTTGTACTTTTATTGTTGAAACCTTACTTCCTTTTATAAGTTGTTTGATCTACATTACTTTCTTCATTTTATAAGTTGTTTGTACTTTCATTGTTGAAACATTACTTCCTTCCTTCGTTTTATAAGTTGTTTGTAATGAAACATTACTTCCTTTCTTATAAGTTGTTTGATCTACCTTACTTCTTTCATTTTATAAGTTGCGTGTAGATTGTTGAAACATTATTTCCTTTTATAAGTTGTTTGTGATCAAAGAATTACATGCAACGAAGAATAAGAATAAGTGTCTTCATAATTTTAACACACCAGTTTTTATTGATAGAGATTAAAGAACACACAACATGATTGAAATATGTATGCATTGATTTGACTGATAAAACTGAAACTGAAAGTATGTATGCATTAATTTGATTGATAAAACTGAAACTAAAAGTAAAACAGTTCGATTGAACGAGAGAGACACACCAGTTTTTATCGATTGAGCTTAAAGAACACACAGCATGATTGAAATATGTATGCATTGACTTGAGTGATAAAACTGAAACTGAAATTGATAAAACTGAAACTGAAAGTAAAACAGTTCGATTGAACGAGAGAGACACACCAGATAGTTTTTATCGATAGAGCTTAAAGAACACACAGCATGATTGAAATATGTATGCATTGACTTGAGTGATAAAACAGAAACTGAAATTAGAAAAGGTTCAACTGAACTAGAGATTGATCACGACAAGAATCGACATCGTTTCAGAATTTAACGATTGAACCCGACGTGAATCGAACACGCAACCTTCTGATCTGGAGTCAGACGCGCTACCATTGCGCCACGGATCCTTACATATTAGAAACCTCGTTAATACGCTATGAAATGAGTTTTACACATTGCATTGTTGTTATTTGAAGATGGAGACTGCTCCTCCTCGGTGAACTAAAAGCTCATTCTAAACACATGCGATCGTGGATGAGTTTTGTTAGCAATGAATTGATGACCCTTGCAAGCTATGTAAACCAAAAATTCTCCCAAGTGTGGTCTCAACAATTAATAACGCATATTATTGACAATGAGTGTTATTCGCGGTAAAATCAACCATATTTGTAATTTAAAAGATGGAGATGCGGGGTATCGAACCCCGTGCCTCTCGCATGCAAAGCGAGCGCTCTACCGTTTGAGCTACATCCCCAACTGTTTCATTGCCAACCTAATGCTGATTTTCTAACCGTGATAAAGCATTTTTTCATGAAACAGAACTTACAATAAAATGAAGAACAATCAATTTGTTATGAGGTGCATAAAGTGGGGATGATTTCATGAAAAACCATTTCAAAACATGTGAAATAATGTGCTTCCCGGCAGCCGTAGGGGTTGAGCGGCGGAGTATTATATTGAAATCAATATCACTAGTTATTTATTTATAGAGTTGTTTTTAAACCAATTTACTAGTTGTTTATTAGTTATTTATTTATAAAGTTGTTTTTTAGTGTGATTTTTTAGATTTTTTGATGTTGGAATTGGTGAAAAAATTTGAGGCGAAATTTATTTTTGGTATTGGAATTAACAAAAAAAATTTGAGGTGAAATCTTAATTTATGTTATTTAAACTGGTTTTTTGATTGTATATATGATGAATTCAATACCTTTGAAAAAATTTTAAAGCAATTCAGAATTACTCATCAAACTTACAATTTCAATACATTTTTGACTGATTTTAGAGAAATTTGATGAAAAAAACCTTTAAACCTTCCCAAAAAAATCTTATTTATTATATTAAAAAAAATTAACATCTATAAAATTTATCGATTATTCCATGGAAATTCTATGTCGTTATTTCAAACCCATTTGAGAGCTTGCTTCGCATTACATGTCGCATTAAGTTTGTTCAGACACAGTTTAAAAAGAGAGGATATGCATTTAAAAATCACTTGAAATGCTTGTGGGGATATGAAGAGGATCCTCGTAAACAGAAAAGTGGATGACACATAACTAATTAAGAGGAGATGCAGCTCAGACTCATTGCTGTCACTCTAATCAACCTATATTAGTCACATTATACCCTCTTTTACTTGACTTCTTTTTTTTCCTAGAGCAGTTATTTTATAGTCATATTAAATAAATATAAAAATATAAACGTACATATACTATATTATTTGTTATTTGAGAATTTGTAAGAGATAGAGCATTTGATATTTGATGTTTTCATTTTTCTTTCACATGAAATATAAATGACGTTTTTATTTGGCCTGGTTAGATCACAATTTCTTATTGATCTCAAATTTCTTGTCAAATTTTAGCAAGAAAATTTCCAAAAGATTTCACCGTTGTAATGTTTGAATAACTTTGTTGAAGGTCTTACAGAAAAGAAAAGGAAAAAAAAAACTTTGTTAAAAGTAAAAATGGATTCAGCATCATAAAAACTATTGAAATCCCTGGGATTCAGAACATTAACGGCTTTCCATTAATCTGGGGAAAATTTATAACATCTTTAAACTACACGGCTTTCCATTAATCTGGGGAAAATTTATAACATCTTTAAACTACTCTTTTTTATTTAATCTGATTGCAGCAGTCAATCCACAAGTAACCCTAACCTAAGTCAATCCACAAGCAACAAGATCACAAAAGTTCTCCAAATTACTGAGGGCAACAACTTTTTGATAAACACAATCGTTTTAAAATATATAATTTCCATCGGCGGGGATAGCTCAGTTGGGAGAGCGTCAGACTGAAGATCTGAAGGTCGCGTGTTCGATCCACGCTCACCGCATGCGTAGGTCACACCCGCATATGGTTGCGACGATGGTAGTTTTGTATGATATGTAAAGAGAAACGTGAGTACGGACCAGACCAATGATGCCAATTTTTTTTATTGTTTTCAGCGCTAAAACGAATGATGCCAATATTTTTTATTCTTTTCAGCGCTAAAACGAATGATGCCAATATTTTTTATTCTTTTCAGCGCTAAAACGAATGATGCCAATATTTTTTATTCTTTTCAGCGCTAAAACGTTGGGAGAGTCACACCGCAGACCTCAAGACCCAGATCCAGACCTTTGGACTCTTTTTCTAAATGATGCCAAACTTTTTTTTATTGTTTTCAGCGCTAAAACGTTGGGAGCCTTTCTTGGTCGTCGTCTTTATCTTCGACCAGCCTGAAGTATATGCGGACCTGGCAGATAATGTTGACGTGGCTTTGCTTAGCGACCTGACAAATTATGGGGACTTGACAAATTATGCGATCCTTGCTTTAACTATTAGTTAATGATGCAGAAGAAGGAATTACTGCAATTGCATCTTCTCACCAAATGGACTTTGACAGAGAATAATGAAACTATTCCATCTGCAATTCAAATTAATCCCGTTAGAGATGATGTCCAGTGCTAATGTCGCTGAACAAAATGTAATTGAAGAGAGAATGGTCCTCCTTGGAATCGGAATTCTTCAATGGTCCTCCTTGGAATCGGAATAGAGTTACATCTAGAGAGAGGTTTCTTTTGACAGCCCTAAGGCGGGCTTCATATTTTGCATATTTCAATCCTCAAAATGGTCAACCAACCATCGTCTTCTCAACAGAGGTCCCAGGCCAATGCTCGTCAAGAAAAGCTTTCGGACAATGGAAACCCTCTTTCTTTAGTCAATGAATGGAATCCTTCTTGGGACAAAGACTTTGTGACCCAAGTTATACATCCTTGGCTATATGATTTAGTTTAAACATGTTGAACATATTGAGATACTGGAAGGAATTCCTGATTTAGCCAAGAACAACATTCGTACTTCTTTCTGTGCCTTGCGTAAAATGACTCCTTAGACCTAAGGATTATTCATTACATGGTCTCAAACACAAATTTGCATTCCAGACCGCTCTCTTATACCAAATAAAGATCTTACCAATCTCATTGCGTAATGTTCAACAACTAATCTAGAGGTACTGCGATTGGGCATGTTTGGACGCGCTTTTTCATATCGTTTACTGCAAGCTACCTTTGCTCATTCATTTGCATGCTTGCGTGGCTTAACTTGCCTCTCTCTGAAGGGTGCATATCGCCTATCAGATGTTGGATTGAGATTATTTGTTCGGATGGCTCATTTGCTAAGTTCCGTTGGTTTCACTCAACGCTCAATATTATCTGTAGCTGGCGTTAATACTCTAGCTCACACTTTGGCTCTAGTGATTAAGGAATTGCGTCTAGACTGATGCCAGTAGCTAGAACCCTTCAAGCTTCCGATTGTCTCCCGCTGAGGGGGAAAGTTATTTAAAATCATACTTTCAGGTATATGAATTCGTGGATTTGGTTGATGAGTCTGATAAAGAAACCGATAGCTTGCCCAGTAAAGTTGCAGATAGTCTATTCGAATCCTTGAGTGCAGTATCTCGAGAGTCCACATATATCACAACTATGCAACAGGCAGTTGAAGCAATCAATAATCTCATAGAAGAGAGTAAAGATCAGGTTGAGGTGATTGAAAATGGAGAAGACTCTATGGAATGGAAGAAGGTAACAGCAAGAAACGTGTCTTACAGATTGTGCAAGAGTATAGATTACACATCTGGTGAATTTAGGGAACTATTGGATGAATTACAGAGCTCATTAGCAGACATTCTTGGTGTTTGCATACATTCTTGGTGTTTGCATGTAGAGAGTGGGACCTACATTGCTGCAGCAAATGGGCAGTGGATCTGCAGGAAAGTAAACTTGTGGAAGCAGTGTATACAGTGTGGAAATGGAAAGGTCAAATGGAGGAGCTGGAAAATGGAGGATGGAGCATCACCGCAACGACAAATGCATAATCGAGCACGGTATAAGTTAGTTCTATTGTTTTTTTCATATTAATTTAATTTATGTACCTTCTACTTTGTGGTCGACCTATGCAATTCTTTCCCTGTATAATCTTATTAGTGAAGTGAGTCCTATTACAGTGATAGAGCCAAATACTGAATTGGGAGCATGTACCTTGTACTTTGTGGGCGAGCTATGCAAATCTTTCCTGAAGTCCTATTACAATGACATAAATATTTTAAGTTTGGCTGGTTTTATTGTAATAGAGCCAAATACTGAATTGGGAGCATGTACCTTGTACTTTGTGGGCGAGCTATGCAAGTCTTTCCTGAAGTCCTATTACAATGACATAAATATTTTAAGTTTGGCAGGTTTTTTTTAACTTATTTTCTTGTTAAATTTGTTTTTTAATTATTGGAATATTAGGTTTGAACGGTGTAAGATCTTTTTATATATATATAAATTCAATCTAAATAATACAAATGAAAATTTAATAAAAAATATTTTAATCTTATTAAAAAGAACACTCCAAAATATATCATTTTCTTTTAAAGATTTGGATAGTAAATGTGTATTTTTTAACAGTAATAATATGGCACAATATATACAAAAGTTGAAAATACAATTGTAAAAATGAGATTCGCACAATAGATGTTTATTCTTTTCAATATTATTACAGTAATGATATGACACAATATATACAATAGCGAAAAACACCATTGCATCCAAGTATCACATGTAAATTTTGTCGATATATAAAATAACTTAGAACATTCCAATGCAATCCCAAATTCTGAGTATTACAAAAGCTAAAAATAACATTTAGTCCAAGTATCACATGTAAATTGTGTGGATATATAAAATAAATTAGAACATTCCAAGGCAATCCCAAATTCTGAATTTAATACTCATACGAACCACGGAGACCTCTGATATCACCTCCAAAACTTGTGTCATCCATTTTCTTTCTCAGTCATTCTTCCCTAATTAGGCAATGCCTTACATATATTATTAAGTTAAGTTAATATGATAGACAAGTTCTAAAATTTTAATATAATTATCTGTTGGAAATAATACTGAGAGGGGGGGTGAATCAGTATTATCAAGTCAAATATTCCTTTTCCAAAACAAATGATATATGCTACTTCAGTTAGTTAAACACGCGTATATACGCATTTATGCAGAAGGAAAACTGCGTATACAAGGCAAGCTTTTAATTTACTTTATCTTTCTGATGATGATTGTTAATCTGTGTTGCAAAAACAAATAACCAGTAACCAGAGACAGTGAAACAGAACAGAAGGACAATCACGCACAAGAACACAAGATATAAGGTGGAAAACCAATGTGGGTGAAAACCACCTGCTGCAATTCGTCTATATCTTCTTTTAAATTAGAAGCTTATTTTACAATGTACTGGTGCAGTCCTTTACCAGTACGCAGGCTGCAACCTGCAGAGAGCTACAACCCTCTCTCGTTCTCCAGCTTCTCCTGGAAGGGAGCTACAACCCCCTTTTAGCTCTTGCACTAGCCAAGATACTAGTACGTAGGTGCTGGCCTACAGAAGGCTACAACCTTCTCTTTCTTCCAGGGACCACGTTTCATAAATTTTCACACTGGATCCATAAACATCAATCAATCATCAAGAATCAACCAATCTCCTTTCCACCAATTAGATCTTAATCAAGTAGATACTTCTCTGACAGCTGTACCCAAAACACAGTACCAGAAACCACACACCAAACACTGAACCCAGAACACAACAACAATAAACAGAAGCAGCTAGATCACAACTTAAGCATATACGCTATTTCAGTAACCTGCAACATGTGTGCGTATGCTTCTGTGTTTGGAACGACCTGCATATACACTGTTTTAATTCATTGAACCAGCGTGTATACGAGCCTTTGCTTCACTGAACCTACGTACAGATCTATAAAGGATAATTCACTCTTCCAGATATTCAAAAACACTAATTAACCCAGATTATTAGTGTTATAGATCAAGCAAGCGCAACATAAAACAGACCAAAATCATATAAAGATACTATCATTCAAGCTTAAAGATTATGAGCCATCAATAGAACTTATCCTTCTTCTTTTCGCTAAGGTTCCTCCTTTATTCAGATCTAGATTTGCGCCATAACCCAATTACCAGCATTCAGATCTACCACCTTTCAGATATTCAATAATAATTCAGATGATACTTTGCCACAAGATCTCCTTCCTCTTTTATAGTCTTACGCCTTCCACAATACCACGGTCCAAAACCATAATATTTCAATATCATGAACCCAAAACTAGGGATCAACACATCTGACGAGACGCCATGGTCCAAAACCATAGGTTCAAATCCCAAGGACTAACTACCATGGGCCAAGAGTAAGTTACCCAACATATACACGCTTTAGTAACGTATAACCCACGTGTATACGCACCTTAGTCTAGATGAACCTGCGTATATGTCTTTTTCTTCTTTCTGAGTGCCTGAACTGAGATCTGTCACCAAGTTGAGTTGCCATCAAGGACAACACCATAGCCATAGCATCAAACCTATGCCATAATGCCAACAATCCCCCCCTTTGGACTTGATTGCAACACCAAGATCCTCTTTCATTCTCCCCCTTTGTCATCAAGGGCAAAGGGTTGTGCTCCCCCTGAGTATGTGCTAAAATCTCTGCCCTGCTATGCTGACCATGCTCCCCCTGACTATAGGCAAGATCTGCAAAAGATGTTCTTCAAGACGAACCATGACATATACATTATAAAAGACCTTTCTATCACCACAAGACTCAATACATACATCCTTCACCCAACCATGTGGGGATCATCCACCCAACCAAGTGGGGAAACATCAGAAAATTACATATAACAACCAAGTACATTACATCTTCATCCCAGGCATAGTGGGGAAACCAAAATAGGCCGTTACATGACCTTGACACCATAAAAAAAGATACATGACATAGAGACGAAATATGTAGAGCAAGACTTATGAAAGTCACCAAGCATCAACATCTGTCAATCATCATTCAGATCAACAACCATGATTTCCTTCTGTTCTCCCTCTGCACTTGTTCCACCAATAACAACTATGAATAAGAACCACAAGCTTCTAAGACAATGCCAACAATGCATCATTAGAAGTTTATCTGCTCCCCTTGAACCAGTACCTGATGGTCTCTTTCAAACCCATATTAAACAACTTCCAACCAGAGTTTGTCCCTTCTGATATCCATCAAACCACATATACGCGACTTTCTCTGCACCAGATGGCGTATGTACGTGGATCCTCCTCATGAAACATGCGTACGCTCCTTTTTCTCTAAAACAGACAATTTAACAGCAAGATGATACGTCAACTACTCCCAGCTTCTGTCTGAGATATTCAAAAGTTTCCTTGGGCAGTGGTTTGGTGAGAATATCAGCAACTTGTTTCTTAGAAGGAACATACTCCAATTTGACCTTTTGTTCCAACACTTGTTCCTGGAGAAAGTGATACTTGATCGGTATGTGCTTGGTCTTTGAATGCATGACTGGGTTCTTTGAAATGCTGATTGCACTTGTATTATCACATAAGATGGAGATAGGTGGTGTACAAGTGATCTGAAAGTCCTGCAAGGTTTGCATCATCCAAAGGAGTTGAGTGCAAAATATGCAGCTGCCACATTATTCCGCTTCAGGCTGTAGATAAACAATCGAACTCTGTTTCTTGCTGAAACCAAGATACTAATCTGGAACCTAAAGATGCACCCACCCCACTTGTGCTTTTTTCTGTCATCCACACTTCCAGCCCAATCTGCATCTGTATAAGCATGAAGAGTGAGATCTGTATCTTTAGGATACCATAAGCCATAGTTTTGAGTTCCTTGAAGATACTTGAAAATTCTTTTTACTGCTTGAAGATGAGTTTCCTTAGGATTTGCCTGAGAGAGCGGGGATAGCTCAGTTGGGAGAGCGTCAGACTGAAGATATGAAGGTCGCGTGTTCGATCCACGCTCACCGCATCGTAGGTCACACCCGCATATGGTTGCGGCAATGGGAATTTCGTATGATACGTAAAGAGAAACGTGAGTATGGATTGTATCACAGACCAAACCTTAGGACTTTTTCTAAATGATGCCAAAAAAATTTATTGTTTTCAGTGCTAAAACGTTGGGAGAGTCACACCGTAGACCTCAAGATCCAGACCTTCGGACTCTTTTTCTAAATGATGCCAAACTTTTTTTTATTGTTTTCAGCGCTAAAACGTTGGGAGCCTTTCTTGGTCGTCGTCTTTATCTTCGACCAGCCTGAAGTATATGCGGACCTAACAAATAATGTTGACGTGGCTTTGCTTAGCGACCTGACAAATTATGGGGACTTGACAAATTATGCGATCCTTGCTTTAACCATTAGTTAATGATGCAGAAGAAGGAATTACTGCAATTGCATCTTCTCACCAAATGGACTTGACAGAGAATAATGAAACTATTCCATCTGCAATTCAAATTAATCTCGTTGGAGATGATGTCCAGTGCTAATTTTGTTGAACAAAATGTAATTGAAGAGAATGGTCCTCCTTAGAATTGGAATAGAATTACATCGAGAGAGAGGATTCTTTTGACAGCCCAAAGACGGGCTTCATATTTTGCATATTTCAATTCTTAAAATGATGAACCAACCATCATCTTCTCAACAGAGGTCCCAGGCCAATGCTCGTCAGGACAATCTTTCTGGTAATGAAAACCCTCTTTCTTTAGTTAATGAATGGAAGCCTTCCCGGGACAAAGACTTTGTGACCCAAGTTATACATCCTTGGCTATATGATTTATGTTTAAACATGTTGAACATATTGAGACGCTGGAAGGAATTCCTGATTTAGCCAAGAACAAAATTCATACTTCTGTCTGTGCCTTGCGTAAAATGACTCCTTAGACCTGAGGATTATTCATTACAAGGTTTCAAACACAAATTTGCATTCCAGACCGCTCTCTTATACAAATAAAGATCTTACCAATCTCATTGCATAATGTTCAAGAACTAATCTAGAGGTACCGCGATTGGGCATGTTTGGACGCGCTTTTTCATCCTTCTCTTTCTTCCAGGGACCACATTTCATAAATTTTCACACTGGATCCATAAACATCAATCAATCATCAAGAATCAACCAATCTCCTTTCCACCAATTAGATCTGAATCGAGTAGATACTTCTCTGACAGCTGTACCCAAAACACAGTACCAGAAACCACACACCAAACACTGAACCCAGAACACAACAACAATAATCAGAAGCAGCTAGATCACAACTTAAGCATATATGCTATTTCAGTAACCTGCAACATGCGTGCGTACGCTTTTGTGTTTGGAACAACCTGCGTATACACTATTTTAATTCACTGAACCAGCGTGTATACGCGCCTTTGCTTCACTGAACCTGCGTACAGATCTATAAAGGATAATTCGCTCTTCCAGATATTCAAAAACACTAATTAACCCAGATTATTAGTGTTATAGATCAAGCAAGCGCCACATAAAACATACCAAAATCATATAAAGATACTATTATTCAAGCTTAAAGATTATGACCCATCAATAGAACTTATCCTTCTTCTTTTCGCTAAGGTTCCTCCTTTATTCAGATCTAGATTTGCACCATAACCCAATTACCAGCATTCAGATCTACGACTTTTCAGATATTCAATAATAATTCAGATGATACTTTGCCATAAGATCTCCTTCCTCTTTTATAGTCTTAGGCCTTCCAAAATACCACGATCCAAAACCATAATATTTCAATATCATGAACCCAAAACTAGGGATCAACACATCTGACGAGACGCCATGGTCCAAAACCATAGGTTCAAATCCCAAGGACTAACTACCATGGGCCAAGAGTAAGTTCCCCAACATATACACGCTTTAGTAACGTATAACCCACGTGTATACGCGCCTTAGTCTAGATGAACCTGCGTATATGTCTTTTTCTTCTTTCTGAGTGCCTAAACTGAGATCTGTCACCAAGTTGAGTTGCCATCAAGGACAACACCAGAACCATAGCATCAAACCTATGCCATAATGCCAACAATCCCCCCCTTTGGACTTGATTGCAAAACCAAGATCCTCTTTCATTCTCCCCCTTTGTCATCAAGGGCAAAGGGTTGTGCTCCCCCTGAGTACGTGCTGAAATCTCTGCCCTGCTATGCTGACCATGCTCCCCCTGACTGTAGGCAAAATCTGCAAAAGATGTTCTTCAAGAAGAACCATGACATATACATTGTAAAAGACCTTTCTATCACCACAAGACTCAATACATACATCCTTCACCCAACCATGTGGGGATCGTCCACCCAACCAAGTGGGGAAACATCAGAAAATTACATATAACAACCAAGTACATTACATCTTCATCCCAGGCATAGTGGGGAAACCAAAATAGGCCGTTACATGACCTTGACACCATAAAAAAAGATACATGACATAGAGACAAAATATGTAGAGCAAGACTTATGAAAGTCACCAAGCAGTAACATCTGTCAATCATCATTCAGATCAGCAACCATGATTTCCTTATGTTCTCCCTCTGCACTTGTTCCACCAATAACAGCTGTGAACAAGAACCACAAGCTTCTAAGACAATGCCAACAATGAATCATTAGAAGTTTATCTGCTCCCACTGAACCAGTACCTGATGGTCTCTTTCAGACCCATATCAGACAACTTCCAACCAGAGTTTGTCCCTTCTGACATCCATCAAACCACATATACGCGAATTTCTCTGCACTAGCCGGCATATGTACGCGGATCCTCCTCAGGAAACACGCGTACACTCCTTTTTCTCTGAAACAAACAAATTTAACAGCAAGATGATGCATCAACTACTCCCAGCTTCTGTCTGAGATATTCATAAGTTTCCCTGGGCAGTGGTTTGGTGAGAATATCAGCAACTTGTTCCTTAGAAGGAACATACTCCAATTTGACCTTTTGTTCCAACACTTGTTCCCGGAGAAAGCGATACTTGATCGTTATGTGCTTGGTCTTTCAATGCATGACTGGGTTCTTTGAAATGCTGATTGCACTTGTATTATCACATAAGATGGAGATAGGTGGTGTAAAAGTGATCTGAAAATCCTGCAAAGTTTGCATCATCCAAA
>APFE031618497.1:211414-265733 GCA_000404065.3 Pinus taeda | reverse complement strand
TCACTTGTAGTTGTGCTTTATCACATAACCAACCTAATGGATATGGCTTTTTGTGAGGCGTGGTTAGTAATCCCAACTTCTTTGCAATTGCTTCAGAAATTAAATTTACTTGTGAGCCACCGTCAAACAAAGTATCAATCTTTTGATGCTTGGAAACAACTCTAATATGAAAAAGCTCATGTTTTTTCCTCTCATTTTCTTCATTATCAGTAGATTGTGCAAAATTACTAGTAGATGCTTCAGAATTTTTACCTTTTATACTTGTGGTTGCAATTGTTGTTTCATCTCCTGAGTCTTACCCCAAATCCTTTTGAATAACTGCAACAATCTTCTTCTTTTTGCCATCGTACTTCTTGGGTTTCAGCTCCGGATGCATAATCCAGCAGTGTTCATCATCATTCCCATCCTTATTACGGTGAGTGCATGAAGATTTGGTCTTTTGTACAATATTTGTCTTCCTCTCTTTCCATTTCTATTTTCTTTTCTCCTTATTCTTGCTTGCAGTGGGTTTTGATGATCCCCCAACTTCTAGGTTCACATTCTTACCTCTAGCCTCTAGATGTGTAGCTTGAACAGATACCTCATCTATGCTAGTGGGATTAAACTTGAGAATAGTGTGCCTTAAATAGCTGTGTAGACCACCTATATACTTCAACAAAGTTTCAGGTGAGTCTAAAGAAATTCCTAGAATCAAATCTCTTTTCCTAAAATCTTGGGTGTAACTTTGTACACTTTTCCCTTTTAATTGTTGAAGAGTTTGCCAGCTCATCATGGCTTGCTGCATATAGGCTAGTGGGTAGAATTGTTTTTAATTTCAGAAACAAATTCACTCCAGACAGAAAGAATTTTAGCATGGTTCTTCATGTCAGCTTGTGTCCTGCCTTCCCATCATACCAAGGCACTGCCTCCAAGGCATAGGCTGGCCAGCTGAATCTTACTACTGTCTGAATCAATGCTCTGCACCCTGCAATACACATCAATCTGTCTAATCCAATTATCCAGCTTCTCTGCATTCAACTCTCCATCATATATTGGTAAATCAAATTTAACATCTAATTTAATCAAATATGTCTTCTTTTTGTTTTCAGGGCTACTAGGAGGTGTGGGAAGTTTTTATTCTTTCCCTTTGCCTTTAGATTGGTCATGGAGGAGAGATTCTTCTGCTCCTTTATCTCATTTGGAGTTTGATGAATCTTCCTCTCTACCTTTTTTAAATTCTCTATACACTTCCTCTACCATGGCTCTCATGGTCATGAAACTATCCATGAACTGGGGGTCTGATTCCAAGGGACTTTCTTCTGACATTTTCCTCTTAGGATAGACTCTTCCAATTTCAGGGTTAGTTTCAACCAACTCTCCTTCTCCTAATTTAAGCTTTGATCTAGTTAGCATTCAATAATAAAATCCAGCACAAGCTTGTCTAACCTTAGTAACCTAGAGCTCTGATACCACTTGATCTGAAATTTATCCAGGACAAATAATTTAAGGTATTACAGACTCATGTGCATGGATGTACCTATGTTACTTTGTGCAACAGGTTGATAAGATTGCGAAATACATAAACATTGAAGCAGTTAGAGAAAACATAACAAGCAAACATGTAAACACGACAAGTTTAATAAGGAGTTCACCCAATGCTCCTGGGCTACGTCTCTTGGTCCAGCCTTCAGTGGTGGCCTCTCTATTATGTTTTCAAACTAGTGTTTTTTTTACAACAGCGAGCTCAATTTGAGTCTCACTCAACATATATAAATTAATAGGACTGGACTTGGATCCCCCAAGTATCTGGAGTACACAGACTCTCCTTATTGCAACTCGACCTCTATTGGTCACAGTAGTATGAGCCCAATTTGAGACTCATACATGACAGGCATGTACATAGGAGTTCGCTTGAACCTCTCAAGCCTTCTTTGGAGTACACAGACTCTCAGACTCTCTCTGGCTCTGTCTGGCTTGATGCTGCCTTTAGGTCAGCTCGACTTTTTCCCTCTGTTCTCTGTTCTTAGCTTTCTTAACTCACTTTTCTCACTGTTTCCCCTTTGTTTCTACTAGTTCGTGGCTTTAAAGCCAATCTGCTTTCTGACTGCTCATTTCCGCTTCCTGGCTTTCTGGTTCTCCTGCCTTTGCCCGTTTGAATTCCTCTATTCTGCGTCATCATCACTGTGTAACGCCTTACAAGGAGGTGGCCACTTGTTTCATAACGAACTAGTTCTCTTCGAAATGTTTGAACTGCCGTTATTTCTGTTTAACTCCCAGAATGCCCGCGAACATGATTCCTCTGCCAACTCATCGTTGATGTCGGACTTCAAACCTTTATACAACTCGGACTGTTTACCCCATTGAATCCGCTCATCCATCGGATCGCATTTCCGCCATCAATTTGGGGCCTCCAGATCCTACGGTCTCCGTCCATATCGGGCAGGTAAGTAGCATGACGTTTACTCATCTGATGTGAGCGGTTTTCTCTCTCTTTCGCCGGACACGTGGCACCCAGTGTGTGGCATCGAGCGGGACTCGGTCGAAATTTCTTACCGCTCGAAGCCCTTCCGATATCCTGCCAGTTTTTTTGTGGGACCCACCTCTGACGGGATCGGCGAATTTTGTACGGTTTTATGAATTTTCAGTTCTAGGTCGCTCAAAGCTTTTTCGTTTTACTGTTTCGTGGCAGCGCGCATTACCATGGGCTAATGGTCTGCACACTTGACCGAGGGTCCTCGTTGCTCGGCACTACTAACAAATTACAATTGTTCGAGGATATTTTTGATAAGCTCGACCTTTGTAAGACTTTGAAACTTTGGCATGAATTTTACAGAGTTATGAAAACTTAGAGAGTTCTTTAGGATCCAATTTGGATCAATCCATGCCTCATTTGTGAGGAAGATCACTATACCAAAGAT
Source organism: Pinus taeda (assembly GCA_000404065.3). Lineage (NCBI taxonomy): Eukaryota > Viridiplantae > Streptophyta > Pinopsida > Pinales > Pinaceae > Pinus > Pinus taeda. The sequence continues at coordinate 262,836 of APFE031618497.1, read as the reverse complement.
TGTCCCTGTCATGTGGAGGTTAGTCGCTTATTGAAAGGCCCTCAAGCGACCCCAAATGTATTGAAAGAGCCATTCCCATCACAACAGACCCAATTGGTAGAACAACCACAATCCTCTGGCTCTTTAGGTTCTCAGGTTTACATGAGTGGAACAGTGCCTATTTATGTTACCACTCGGTCGAAATATTATCAAACTCCTCAAAAGCAGACCGTGGAAACAAAGGCCACTGATACACCTTCTACTTCCGCTCCACCCAGTTCCAGTCCTCTTCATATCGAGAGACCTAATAATGAATCTGTCATTCAACCGCCTCCTAAAGGTGTGCTTTGGAAGTCATCTTATAATCTGAACACTAAAGATGCTCAACATTACAGTATTGTAGAAGGCTTGGCTTAAGCGCCTTCAATGATGTCTACCTTGGAAGTTCTACAAACTTGTCCAAGGAATGAAAATCATTATTATCTGCTATAAGTGGAATTGATCCTGCATATTCGAATATGATCACTTTTGATATGGAAAACCATGTTCCTCGTCTTCCCCATCAACTTGTGTTTTTAATCCAAGTCATTATAAAAGGGAAGATGATTAATCAGACTATCATTGATGAGGGTGCTTCCACCTACATCATGTCTGTTTCATGTTGGAAAGCCATCGACTCTCTACCTCTCAATCAGTCTCTGAATACCTTAGAAGCCTTTGATGGCAGAGGATCCCATTTTTATGGTATTCTCACAAGTTTTCCAATCACCTTGGAAGGGAAAACTATCGAATTAGAAGTAGAAGTCGTAGATGGAAGTCTAAATTACAACCTTCTACTTGGAAGAAGTTGGACCCATGCCATGTTTTGTGTGGTTTCGTCTTTGTTCCGTGTGCTCTGTTTTCCTCATGAAGGGAAAATCATCACCATCGATCAATTGGCCTTTTTCTCCTCTGGTTCTTCAAATGGCAATGTCTCGTATGTGGGAAATACCGATATTCCCTATGAGAATATGGGGGTAGGTCTTTTCAAAGATTCTGCTTTAATGGGAAGTTTTTCTCTCCCACCTCCGCATGTCACCTTGGTCAACATGATCTCAACCTCACGTGATCCATGGATCATCCTTACTCTAGATCAGGTTGATTATTTTGGTGATGTTATGCCACTAAGTTCTTTGGAACAAGCTTATCAACAAGTTATTTTTGCTTCAACGATTGTTTCTGAAAGTCATACTACACTCAGTATGCACTTGGAAACGTATTCATAATCTCCTTGGCTTGGTTCTTGGGATTCTCCGGATCCATTAAACAAGATATTTACCACCGATGAGAGTATTGTTGAGGTCATGTCTCTTGATGAAACTCTATGGAATGATGCTCATCATCGTTCCTTGTTTCTTCCAAGTCTTAGTGATATTTCTTCGTGTCTTGAGACTTTTGTTTCTCATAACCTGACACATCCACTTCAAAAACCTATTTTGGTTCACGAAGTTCTATCCGAAGGTAATATGGGAAATATTACTGCTACTTCATCCATTGACATTCCAATCCAACCTGAAATTGTCAAAATCTTTCAACTAGAGGCATCTTTTCCTCGCCATGAGCTGAAGATTTTCTTGCCTTCTTTCGTGAGATCTCCTCATTGAATCTTTATCGTTTGAGTGTTCGACTTCAGCTTCATTTTCAATTCACGGATTGCACTGTCGTACCTTGAGAGCCATTGTCATTACTGGTGGTTTCTCTTGTGCCTGTTAACGGTTCAGATCATTGGCTAGTAATCAGGTGGATTTCTAGCATGTTCAACTTCAACACATTCATTCGCATGTTAGAATTCGTACTTTGATCGGGTTGGGATGGAGCGCAAGACCCTGAGTTTTGTCTGATATAACTCAAGTTATGTGGAGTTATGTATTATTCATGATTGTATACATGTTTCCTCTATATAGATGGTTGTGATCATACTGTGGGATCTTATATCTATGATGTTGATGATCCCTCTATATCAGGTGGCTGTGTCCATACCGTGGATCTTAAACTTTTAGACGATCCTTTTCATTCAGATGGTTGCACCCATATCATGGATATTTTTACATGGTCCTTTCTATCCAGGCGGCTACGTCCATACCATGGATTCCTGTTTGATATATATGATAGAGGTATCAGATATGTATATGTATATGTGCCCTTGATTTGCAGGTCTCCTAATGGTGTTTGTTCTAGTCCTTCGACTAGCTCGTAAAGCATCTCAGCCATCACTCCCTATTCTGCCTTCATGCATTAGGGGGCATTTGTTACACAATATTTTGTCACACCTCCTACACTTCCTTGTCTCATACCCCGGAATACCAAAACCTTGACAAATATGCAGTGTACCCATCCTGATATGCAGTCCAGATCCTCTCGGAAGAACTAATGAAAAGTTGCCTTGAGCCTTTCCGAAGAAAAATGAGCCCAAAACCCTAATTTCCAGGTCAGCGTGACTGTGACACTACCCTCTCACATTGATGGCAGGTTGCACCATATGAGCCTTGTGCTACCAATGTAGAATTTGCCTGGATACTCGCACTGATCCCTAAAAGGAAAGTTTTCCCAAAGTGGAGGAGAAGCTTTGTGATCTAGAGGCTTCCAAAACGACGAGTTGGATGATGTTTGTTGTGGATGTGGTTGAATTCTCCCAATATTACCCTTTGATCTTATCCCTATGAGCTTCCTCCTTGATATGAGGACCTTCCCTTGTTTTGGTGAGATCCTAAATCCCTCTCCCTGCCTATAAATTCATCCTCCTCCATTCCCAAAGGGTTGGTCTCTAATTATTTGCACCCTTATGCTGAGATAGTGCCTACATGCTATTCACTTTGGCTTGGAGAAGGAGTGCTTGGAGTGCTTGGAGAGCTTGAGCTTGGACTAGGACATTCACTCAAGGAGGGCTACTAACATCAAGGCCTGCGTTGTATGCTTCCTCTTTTGTTTATTAATATATATAATTGTTGCTTCACTTCCCATAAATCCTTGTGTCAATTCTTCACTTATCTTAATGCCCACTGATTTGTTAAGTGGATTACATTTGATTATGCTTATTGCACTTTTATGCTTTGTTATGTCTTTGACCTCTTGTGCAGGTACTCAAACGCTGTGAGCAACAAGGACTGAGCTTGAGGAGCAAGTGATCAAGATATTAAACAAAGGAGTGCATTATAGCATCAGAGTGAAGTAGGTATCCTTCCTCTTCTCTCATTTCGATTGTAATTTAGGAAAGTGTCTTGTAGATTTTCCCATTTGTTACTAGACCCACTCATTGGGCCAGAGGTATCGTCTCTGTCTGCAGAGAGGATTTACCTGCAAAACACACCATTTTGAAGAAAGGGATCATGCGTTCCTTCATATATAACCTTATAAGCAGACCTACCTTTTGTAGCAGCTACAACCACCCTCCAAAATTTTGGCTCGCATGCAAATTTCAGAGCCTACTTTGGATCCTGTGATCGATCATTTGTTGGTAAGCTGATGATTTCAGACTCCCCTTCTTGATCCTAAAGAGTTGGTTGCGTTCTCATATTTTTGTAGCAGATGTCATTTTTGGGCATAGTGGTTGTTGTCCGTCATGCAAAGGAAATGTTGTCTTGCTTCAAGGGAATTGTGTGCGTATGAGAGGTTGTCATCACATAGACATGTTTCACACTCACTTCAACACTCACGTAAAGAAGGTTTTTGCATCAAGGAAATTATTTATTACATATTTTGGATGGCCTACATGTCCGTGTGTGATTACAATGGAGTCCTATCAATGTTTGCATATGTTTCACTAATCTCACACTTAGCCATTTTACCAAGCAATCCAGCCTCATCTAGCTTATTGAGCTATGCACTTTGTTTTTTGCAACCATCAAGCTTCCTCCCTTGCCTGCTGAAACCCCGCAGTGCCCAGAGACACCAACCACCCTTGCCTACTGAAACTCTGCAGCCCGTAGAGGCCCCAACCAGCACTGCTCTCCACAAATGAACAAAGCAGTCCAACAACACTACACTCAGATTTTGCACAAAGGTGTCCTCCTAGGACCCTTGTCCCGTAGCAGTGCTTTGAGCCTCAAAACTGCGCAGTGTTGTCCAAGTTGTCTTGTCAGCCTTGCATGCAGAATTTGCGCAGACGGGCCTCCTAGGGCCTCATCCTAGAAGCAACCACTATCCACTGAAATTGCGCAGACCTACCTCTCAATGACTACAGGAAAAGGTGACATGCTGAAACCACTTCCAAAGAGTTGAGGAGAAGGACCAAGGAACCGAGTAATGGAAAAGATCAGGACCACATGAAAACTCCGTCGGATGCATGATCATCTTGAGGGTAAGTACGGTAAGTACAGAACATATTTCGAAGTACACCTCTTAGTTGAGTTTGTAGGACTACTTGTCATTATCATATGATCATGTCCTCAGTAACATGCATGTGCGCAAACGTGAAAAGTCACTTTATGTGTTGCTTCAACATGTTGTGCTTCTTTTTGACTTGTTCGACCAACTATCATCTTTTGCATGTTGATTTCTATGTCATGCTTGCGACCATGTTTTGGTCATGTACAAGGTCTTCGCTCCATGTGTACGTGTTTTGTTCACTATGAAAGCATCCGTCGCGCTCAGACACGAAGTTGTATGCACTGTCATGCAAGTGTCGTTGTGGTCATTCAACGATCTATCGCAAGCGTCGCACTTGTTGCTCACATCGTCAAAGAGTCAAGTTGAACATTTGTGTCTTGATGGTTTGAGGCGTCTTGTCGTTAAGTCATGCGAATGTGTTTGCAAGGTCGTGTATGCACATTTTCACACGCTCACACACTTATTCATTTTGTTGAAGTTTTGATGAGCAGATCACCCTCTAACACCCGGACCTTCAACTTGCCATCGAATCGACCGACTGTCACCCAGAACAATGCAGAAGCACCCAACAAGCCATTTCAAGTTGCGTTGCCCAGAAACTGATCAATCAACCCTCTTGCTAGTCAACCGAAGAGTTTGACCCGATAGTCACCTCGGGATTGACTCCCCTAAAAAATTGCACAAAGCTGCAGACCATGCCTGCTCCGCTGACTGAGAAAATTGTGTAGATAAGCTAGACAAACACCCAGTGCCCGTCCTTATCTCCCTCAGAAAATTGCCCAGTTTTCCTAGCCAACCCATCAGTCAGTCGGTCGACTGCTCACCTAGAAAATTTCACAGATTTCATGAGCAAGCCCTTTGCTGCCCAACAGTCCACTCAGCTCAGAAACTGCGCAAAGGGGGTCAGCAGGCCAGCCTCCCAGCATAAGTGCGACTTTTCCCTCTAGCAACTCCCAATACCCCGCTGCCATCTCCATCTAGGAATTGCACAATTTTTGCTGGAAAGCTCCCGCAATCCGCTGCCATCTCCCTCAAGGAACTGTGCATTTTTTGCTTCCAAGCTCCCACTGCCTACTCCCTCCAGAAATTGTGCAGATTTTGTCTGCACAGCCTTCTTGCAGACCAGACTGCTCATCCCAAAATTTGTGCAGATTTGTGCTCAAGCCGAGCCATATCCCGCAGACAGTCACTATTGATCCCGATTTCCCATCACCATCACCCGGTGACTAATGTGCATTTTTCACCAACAGTGCCCAGAGATTCCATCCCAACTCGAAGCTTTCCTCGTGCGGTTTTGTAACCTTGTCTTCTCTCCTGGGCACCTGCATCTGAAACAATCATGCATCATGGTAGACTAGGAGGTTTATGGATTTGATGTCATCTCGTGATGAGTGAATGCATATATAGGTACACAAACAAACATGGCATGACGATGGATGGGATGAATAAGGGAAGTACATGCAAGCACAAACAATTTGGACAGACGGACAGACGAACATGCACTTTTTTGTTCACAGATGGATGGATGGACGAACATACACTTTTTGCGAATGAACGAACCTGTCAAGCATGTGAACATACAAGAAAGGAGAAACGTGCGAATGTAACATCAAGTGAACCCAACGACCATCAAAGACTCCACATAACTTGCCATTCGAAGGTGAAGTTGTGGCACACCATGAGGACATCCATCACTCAACAACACTGTAACTCGACATGCACACGAACAACAACACGAATGTACTAGCACGATCATGTCGATTCTTTTCATGAGTCATGTTGTCCACATCTCTATTGTGGGCCATACTGTTGATCAATGTAATGTAACATGGAAGTCCAAGAGACCCACTCGTCATATGAAGAGTCATGAAATTTGAAAGGCCATGGAAATCAAACAGTCATGAGGGAAGTCGAATAGTCACAAGGGTCAGTTTCACCCTTGGCTATAAATACCCCCTCATTTGTACATGCAAAGGACTTCTTACCTTGGCTCCTCCCACACAACCTTGAGAGTCTGTAATATTTTCTTTGAGGAGTAAGCAGTGGCTCCAATGCCCTGTCCACGAGGTTAGTGATGTATGGTGTATCGATGTGTCTTGGAACTTTTGCTTAATTCAGAAACCTGCTAATATGACAACATGTTTTCACACGTGTTGTAACTGTTTGTAAGATTTGTCTTGAACACTTGTAATACATGTTGCTTTAACTTTTGTTTAACACTTGGATTCATTCAATTGTTCTAATACATATATATTCATGAAAGTGTGTTCTATAAGTTGCTAACGATGTCCTACCCATGTTGGTTACCTCCCAGACATCAGATAGAACCTTTCACGTAAACTCACTATAATGACCGCTGCACTAGCGTAGATTGTCCATTGATTGTTGTACGTGTTATCTTCCCTTGTGTGTTGTGAATGCCACATCTGTGTGGATTTATCTTCCAGAAGCTGCACATGCCCTGTCATGGTGTGTGTTCCTAACAAAGTTGGGATTCCTCCCATCTGACTTGGGACTCACTCCCACACTTTCTCTTTGTGGTGAAAGAACCTTGACACAAGTAACACTATCAATCACTATGCACACAAACCTCGCTAATCGAAGACAAAGCAGACCACTCTCACGTGTCGACAAGTAAGAGCTAAGGCATATCTTTAAGATAATGGAAATCAGGCCATCGTACCGGATGGGACTCCTACACCAAACGATGTGTGGTATAGTTTTGACTTCATACCAGGGAGATCCCCTGATGTTGGCGGGTCCAACACCGTCAGCACTACCTCAAATACCACCACCATAAGAAGCTTGCTCCCATGTTTTATGGCCCATATAAGGTCCCCAAAACTAGTGGGTTAGTGGCTTACAAATTGGAGCTTCCCATTCACCTTAATATTCTTTCAATGTTCCATGTCTCATGCTTAAATAAAGTTGTTAGGTCTAATTTCCATATTCAAACAAGCCTTCTAGAACTAGATGAAGAAGGTTTCATTTGGTTGTAGTATGAGGCCATTATAAATAAAAGAGAGTAGTGTCTTTAATAGTGAACTATCTATGAGGTCGTAATATAATGGAAATATACCACCTTAGGATGCCACATGGGAACCCATAGAGATTCTTTGGCAATTCCCTCATCTCCAACGTTGAGGATAATGCCACTTTATAAGGGGGAGGGGATGTTAGGGTCCTACCCTAAGACCCTTAAGTATACATATATGTTTATATATATTGTACATATCTAGTAAATAAGACTCATGTAATAGATATACTATGAAAGCAATAATTGTAAGAAGGTTTACTATAAGGTTTTTCCCACTAAAAAGTTCCTTATCTAGAAAGTTCCAAGGACGTAGATAGAACTATATAAAAAAGCAAAAGTAATGTAATGAGGTAACTTGTGAAGAATTTTGTAATTGTACCTTTACTGAACTAGATGTTGTCCCTTCAAAGAGGCAAGTTAACATTAATTCCATCAAGTATTATGAGATAAGTATTTTGGCGTAAATCACATGATAGAGCATTTGTCGACGCGTTTTGAACCAACTAGTGTGGTTCATCATCAGGACAAGTTAACTTGTCCTGACGATGAACCACACTGGTTGGTTCGAAACGCATCGACAAATGCTCTATCATGTGATTTACGCCGAAATACTTGTCTCATAATACTTGATATGGATCACAAAAGCCTAAATTCAACAATTAATTCCATCAATAAATGTATCATTATTTGTGTATCATAGTTCTCTAATTGCCGATTGTTGTTATAACATGTCATTTCTTATCTAAATCAAGGTATAATCTATTATTTATGCTTTGAATATTCTATTTGTCTAGTAAAGAACACCATAAGGGGGTCTATTCCATGATTATGGCCACACTACATTCGTTATCACATCGGTTACCTCCATATATGCATTACATTCCATCCCCTTTTGCATGTTTCATTCCCAAAACATGGGAAAAAGCTATATAATATGACCCACTAAGCAGTGCAACCAATTGATACCATGCATGAACATCCATCCATCCTAGTGAAATGTGGACATGGGTGCCAACTACGACCTTTCCTCCTTGATATTTATTCTAGATGTTGATTGGGTTCCATGTTTTCATTATGCTATTTCAATATCTCCATCTGCCTCCATATTGATTGCCTTTCTAGTTCCATGTTGGTCCATAATAATTTGTCGATGCACATTCCTATGCCTTAATGACTATTGTTTCTCTGGGTGTTATGGGTGGAAATATACAACAACCTTAGTTATCAATTCCTCTTTCTTTAACTCTTCAACAAGTTAGGATCATCCCTGTGGGTGTAATGGGGGGTCAAAGTGCCCATAATAGAGTAATTATATTGGAGGTCATTCAATATAAAGTGGACTAGGCCCACTACGCTTGCTAGTAATAAATAGGGCCCACTGTAATTGCTAGTTTGAATAAATAGGTTCGCCATGTAGTCAAGAGGTTGTTATGATTAAAGTTCTCTTGTTATGATAATTAATATTGAATAAATATAATGCAACTTCATTAGCGATGGTCCACTAGGTAGTTAGAATGTTGCTATGATTAGGGATTTCTTGTTAGTTAGAATAAGGATGGAGTCTTGCTTATGAGGTGTGTGTATTTTATTGTATTTAGAGCTTAGCTCATTGAGATGTCACAGAATCTTAAGGTGCAAGTGAACTTTAGTATATTCCTTCCATCAGAGGATCAATTTTAACGTGTTCCCCACCTTAAGGATTTTCAACATTATTGAAATATGGAACAATCTTGATATCTCTTTGTCATTCAAGTTCTTGGGTTGAGGATCATAGCAAATGGTATCAAATCTATTTTTTGGTATAAAAAAAATATATATCTTTCTTTTAATTCATAGGTTTTCAAAGGGAAAAAAAGATAGTTACGAATTTCAGAGAAATTCTTGTAGCAAGTTTAGTAGAATTTGGAAAATCCAACCATATATATGTTCCTCCTAGAAAAACTCCTAGTTAAAAAAAGGGGTCCAAAATGAAGTTCAGGAAGTGTAGATATCGTTGATTTAAAATCAACTAGTTCATGGCTTTCTACGATGATGATAAAAACTACAAAGCATATAAATTTTGATAGGTTGCTTAAATTGTCACTAAACCAATGCCATCAGAAAGAGGAATGTTGTTGCTTTCATTTGATATATTATAGGATATACTTCTAATCAATATTAAGTTTTCTACAAACCTTCCAATTTTTTATTCTCAATACCCTAATGCTTATACTTATAATACTTTATGGTATTTTACAAGCATATATTGGCCCTCCTCATTGACGAATGTCTACTTATATGTGCAAATTATGTAAAACATTAAATTTATGTAGAGGAAGACCCTCTTATAAGTTTTCTTAAAGAGGCTATGGATTACGAAAGGCATATTGAACAATTGTTATGTTACCTCAAAACCTAGCAGGCCTTAGAGAGGGAAGCCCTATAAGAGCAGAGCTAGACAAAGTGCTAACAATGGGGTAGAGGCCCAATGTCACCTCATCCAAAACCCCCTTAGTCTTTAGAAACTTTCACCAATGGGAGGAATCTCAGTAAAGGAGGAATCACTTATAATCAATATGCTAATGATATGGTACAATGTGACCCTACTAAAGCTCATTCAAAGAGAGACACAATAAAGGTACAAGGCTTCAAAGAAGCAAATCGCTCCCAAAGAAAATCCCTAGAAAAGAAGGCTCAAGACCTAGGGTTTTCAGGTTTTTGATGGTAATAGGCATTCACAAGGTCAAGGTCCCAGGGAAAGGGTTTCTTATAATGATATTTAGCTAATCCAAGGCTCATGAAACCCTCAAGAAATTCCTCAAGTTGAGTGTGAAGAAACTAGGGTTTCCCTCTTAAAGAACACCCGGAGGAAGAGATTTTATGGATGAAATTGTTGGGTACCAAATCAGGCTATCTTTCTATTGCATTTCCATCACCCTTTTGACCTCTTTGCACTTATTTACCTATGTTTACTACGCTAAATCTGCAAGGTAATTACCCCCTTTTTCTATCTATTGGAATATTTTATTAATGAAGTAAAGTCACGGGGTTTGACTATTCGCAACACTAAAATGTATGTTTGACCGCAGCTTCTGGAGAACAAGAGCTAATGCTTCAACATCTCGCAGCAGATCCGAAATTCATAGCAACGGCCAGCCATAAGGAGGCCACACAGCTGGAGTCACAGATCCCTGAACCATTCTTGGGCCTTTCACTAATCTTGTCTATCTGGTGTTGGTGCCGTTCCAAACTAATGTACATTTTTGGGTATACAGTTACCAAGTTTTGGGGAAAGATGTTGTTCTCCCTCGCTGTGTATAAAAGACAGGTTATTCCTGTAATTGAAAAAAATCCCCATGGATATTGTAATAGCACTTTTCAGATTAATAAAATATCATCTCTTTTGCTGCTCCATTCTTTGCTGTGATTAACGCATCCCTGATCAGGGAGTTGGGCCCGCTCTCTTGATCAGGTGCTATGTCTTTCTCTGTGTGTTATTTGTTAATTTATGCTTGCTGTTACATTTCGTTAATCCTTGTAATTGTTTTTTTGGAGTTCTGTGTTCAGTTCAGTTTTACAGCTATGTTTTGAATCTTAATCGCGAACCCTTGGTTGAAACAGACTGTACTCTCCCCCCTGCATATACCTTGTGTGTTGCCTTGAAAGGATACGCACCCGGATTGATAAATTAATGTAGGAAAAGGGTGAATATATTGTTCATACCTGGACACCAACATTTTGGTGCCGTTGCCAGGGAGGCTAACAAGGTGCAAGACACAATTCGGACCAACCAGAGGGTCAATCTCTCATTCTGGGGAGAGAACGAGTTTTCTCACTCTGCTTCAGGTCCTGAGCGTAGGTGTTCTTTCTGCTTGTTTTTTTTTTTTATCTGTTTGATTGGGCCACTCTCTTGTTCTGGGGAGGGAGGAGTCTTTTGATGCCTTGCTCCAGGCCCTGAGTTGGATTTATTTCTTTCAAACCCTTGTGTGTTTTAATTTCGGGAAACCCTAGCTTTTACCCTGGGGAGGGAGGAGTCTTTTGACGCCCTGCTTCAGATCTGGAAGTATTAGGTCTTCTCGGAGGTGTGTGTTTGTTCCTAGTTCTTGTCCTGGGGAGGGAGGAGTCCTTTGACGCCCTCCTTTGGGCCCTGAACCCTAGATTCCTATTTTTTTAGTTGTCTTTCTTTTTGTAAGTTCTTTCATCTTGGGGATGGAATGGTATTTTGACACCTTACTTCAAGACTAAAGCATTGTAGGTTGATACCAAGACCTTCAGTCATATCAACATTTATATGAACAGAGAACCAAATAAGAGGGGCAGAGGAAGAGCCCCAAAGAGGGGAGGACTGGACTTGGGAAGAAAGACCTATATCCAACAAATTATAGCAAAGGCTGAATCAGAAGCATTCTCTCGCGTAGTCGTGAGACCAGGTGCACAGAAAGTAAATTCTGAGGGCAATCAGTAGATTAGCTAGTGCTGTCTATAACATTCTTTGGTGATTCAACAAAGTAGGTCCCTCCAGTAGTTGAGGAAACATCCAGCAACATACCTGACCAGAGAAACCTTACATTGGTAATAGAAGGGGAAGAGGTCGCAAGCAGAATATCGACAGGGTCGGACCACTCTAGCAAGGGAAAGGAGGTTGTAGCTGAGGGATCAAGTCACCAGGACACAGGAGAAGGAAACGAAGGGGAACTTGCATCACCAAGGGACTGGGGAAGTGCTATTAAAGCAACTCGAATCCGAGTAGTAAGGAATCCTCAGCCATCTTCCACAGAGCCTATTGAAATACCCAATGGTTATTGGAAGATATTTGTGGCTCTCACAACCTCCACCATCGAATTTCTGATCGGGGATCTGGGAGATGGTGCGCCCGCAAAGCCTATTCCATTAGTATCCTTACCAAGCTTTCATGGGCTTGTTTTAGAAGACCCCGACACATTTTTATTCGAATTTGACAGTGTGTCGGGGGTATGACTACATGACGGATGCCCAAAAGTTAAAAATTTTCCATACTACATTGAAAGGGACAGCTCTGCAATGGTTCATGGGCCTTGGAGGAAGCTCCATTTCCACGTGGGATGATATGCAGACAACTTTTCTGGAAAAATACCAGGATTACTGCAAATCCCGGAACATAAAGGAGGAACTTTTTAAGTTCACACAAAAAGAATACGAGAGCTTGGAAGATTGCGTGGAACAGTTTAAGTACACCTTACAGAGGTCAGGTCACTTCTACCTGGATAAGAAAATTTTAAAAATTATCCTCCTCCGGGCTTTTCGTGAGGACTCCTTGGAACTGTTGAACATCGTAGGAAAGGGAGACATCTCCAAGGAAAGCTTCGAAGTTATTTGTGGACTATGCATTCAGTGCTTAAGAGGGCTCGCAAGGGATTCGCTCAACAAAGATGTCTAGTGGGGGTGTCACGAAGGTAGAAATCAGAAACCTACTAGACAATTTGAGAACGGATATCCTGAGTACTCTATCCGCACAAATGGATACGCTACAAGTAAAACAGAAGCAGCTGGAATTAGAAAGGACCATGGCTATATTCTGCCTGAAGTGTAGAAAGAAGCATCCAGAGACGAAATGTCGATTAGACTTCATAGAGGAATGTGCAATCTGCGAGTTAAATCATGCAACAAGCTCATGTACCTCCTTGCTAGGCCTAAAAGCCGTGTTTCAAGGGACAGGAGAAGACACAGAGCAACTATACCTCATGGGGTCTAGAAAGCCATGGTAGCCTCGGCCACCAATGGGAAATCAAGGTATGTACTCAGATTCATCTCAATATTTCAATAATTTCAATATGAATCCTCAGTCCATGCCCTATCCTCCCATGTGTCTGCAATACCAGTTTCCAGCTTGGCAGCAGTGGAACCCTCAAGCCAATTCGAGCTCCCCATGGGCTCCAACTTGGCGAGGATCCTCTCCTAGACAGTTTCCTCAACCGATGCCCCAACAACAACTACAACTGCCCTCTAATGTGCCTCCTGGTAATCAACCTGCCCGTCCTCAGCTTCCAATCCAACCTAACCCGAATCCTAATAACAAAGGAGTTCATCAAACTAACACTCTTAACCTACCTTCGTATAGCATTTCTACAGCAGAGTTGTATGAAATGAATTTGCAATGAAGGTGGACAGTCAATGTTCAACCTCCTCCAGTTATCATTGAACAAATTGATAGTGAAGGTAAGGAATCAGAATTAAATAATGAAGAACCAAAACAAATTGTTAGAAACCAGCCGCCTCCTGCAAAACAATATCAATCTGAACCACCTTATCCCGAGAGACTAACTTTGAGTAAACCTCAAGTTGAATTCGATTTATTAGGTAAATTACAGAAATTTTTTGTCAAAATTCCCCTGTTACAAGCTATGAAGGATGTGCCGATATTTGCAAAGACTCTTAGGGAATACTGTTCAAAGAAACCTGCAAAGAAATCCAAAGACCCCCTTACTATTCATGTTATGGGAAAATTGTCAGATTTCGTGATGGGAAAGTCAATGCTTGTAAAGTATGGAAATCCAGGGAACCTAATTCTAATAATACAAATTAATGGGGTAGAGATTCCGAATGTACTGGTAGACCTGGGTGCTGCCATTAACGTTATCACCATTGAAACTATGGATACATTAGGTCTTCGTAACTTGAAACATACACCTACAGTGTTGGAATTGGCAGACCGATCTACAGTAAAACTTGTAGGGAAGTTAGAAGATGTAAAAATTTCAGTGGATTCATGGCACTATCCCATATATTTCCTTGTTTTACATACACAATCTTCGATGGGCAGCCATCCTTTGATTTTGGGTAGACCATGGCTGGCTACTGCGAATCTTACATTGGGTGCCGTTCAGGGCACATGGTTATTTCAAATGGGCACAACACTAAGAATCTAGTGTTATACCCAGCTGCAGAGCCAAACCCATCCATAAAACCAACATGTGTCAAGAAAATTTTATCTAGGAAAGAGTCTAAAATGGAAAATGAGGAATTGAGACCAGTCCTCACTATTGGACAGGCATTTTAGTTAAAAATGGAATCGGAGGATGATGTAATCACCTCTTTCATGGATGATCCTTGCTCTATTTCAGAGCCAAATCAACAAATCCTAGAATCTATCCTAAGCTACGAGACACAAGAAACTATTGAAATAACAGAAGGATCAAAGGAGCTACCTGTTGATGCACCCCATGGAAGCGTCCCAATGGAATTAGAACCAGGAAAAACCCTGAATATTAATCCAAACCTGTCAGAATTCCAGAAGAAGCAACTTGTAGATGTCCTTCAGAAACATAAAGAAGCCTTCGCTTGGGATTACTTAGACATGAAGGGGATTCCTTCTAATTTATGTACCCATCATATATATATTAAGGAAGATTGTCGTCCTGTAAGACAACCTCAGAGAAGAATGAACCCTGCATTGAAAAATGTTGTGAAAGAAGAACTTCAGAAATTACTGGATGTAGGTTTTATTTACCCCATTTCAGATAGCCAATGGGTTTCTCCATTAGTAATGGTCCCCAAGAAAAATGGTAAATGGCGGATATGCGTGGATTATAGAGAATTAAATAAGGCAACATAGAAGATCATTTTCCTTTACCGTTTATTGACCAAGTTTTGGAGACATTGGCCGGCAAAAAGTTATTCTCCTTCCTAGATGGATTTAGTGGGTATAACCAGATCTAGATAGCTCCTGAAGATCAGGACAAAACCACTTTCACATGCCCCTGGGGAACATTCGCGTACTGGGTCCTTCCTTTTCGCATGTGTAACGCACCTACAACGTTCCAGAGGGAAATTTTGGGGATCTTCACTGATTTTGTGGATGATAGTGTTGAAATTTACATGGATGAATTTACTCCATATGGGGATTCATTTGTAGAAGGGCTGAAAAATTAGAGAAAGTTCTTGAAAGGTGTATACATGGGCGAGTCTCTTTGAGTACGGTAAAATGCCATATGATGATGAAGGAAGGAATTGTTCTGGGACATTTGCTCTCGACTGAAGGAATCCAGATGGACCCTACCAAGATAAAGGTAATTCTGCACTTTTCGACACCCAAACACCCACGCAGGTACGTAGCTTTATTGGTTATGCTGGTTATTACAGGCATTTTATAGAAAATTTTGTGAAAGTAGTACATCTTCTTTTTCAATTGCTAACAAAAGATTCAGATTTTGTGTGGACAGGTGACTGTGATGCAGCCTTTACGAAAATCAAGGAATTAGTCTGTAGTGCTCCAATTCTTAGAGGGTCGGACTGGGTATTACCTTTTCATATTCACATGGATGCTTCCCAAACAACGATTGGTGCAATATTAGGACAATAAGAGGACAAGGTACCATACACAGTCTACTATGTTAGTAAGAATTTGGCTCCTGCTAAACTAAACTACACAGTGACTGAAAAAGAGTTCCTTGCGGCCATCTACGCCATCAACAAATTCTGGCACTACATTACTGGGTATACTACCTTTGTATATACTGATCATGCAGCTATTAGGTATTTAATGAATAAACCTATTACCCCTGGTCACATTACAAGATGGCTATTGCTACTATAGGAATTTGACATTACTATAGTAGATAAACCAGGGAAGGAAAATGTGGTTGCATATTTCTTGTCTAAGATAGAAAATGATGGTAAGAATACACTAATTGAAGATAATTTTCTAGATGAACATATTTTTGCAGTTTCTGCTAACACTTTGTGGTATGCAGATATTGCTAATTATCTTGCTACAGGGAAGGTGCCTCGTCATCTGTCATATAAGGAGCAAAGAAAGATTACTCTTTAGAGTACCTGATATTCATGGATGACAGGATATCTCTTTTATACATGGGTTGACCAACAGATTCAGTGTTGTGTGGCAGAAGATGATATCTATGAGATATTAAATGTTGCACATGATGGACCTCGCGGAGGACATTTTGCAGATAAAAGAACAGGTCACAAAGTGCTGCAAATGGGATATTACCAACCTTCCATCTTTTGTGATGCTATGGATTATGTGCTAAGGTGTCATAGTTGCCAATGGATGGGACAACCTGGGAAAATAGATGAAATGCCTTTACAACCCCAGATAGTCCTTAAACCGTTTGAGAAATGGGCCATAGATTTTGTTGGACCCTTCAACCCACCTTCTCATCAGAAAGCTTATATCTTGGTCTGCACCAATTATGTGACCAAATGGGTGGAAGCCAGAGTGGTCACGAGAGTAACAGAGCAAGTGGTGGCAAACTTTCTCTTTGAAGAAATCTTTGTCCGATACGGTACTCCAAGGGAAATTATGTCGGATGGAGGATCGTAGTTCACATCTCACATGATACGGAAGCTGATGCAGACATATGGGGTCAAACATAGAGTGACAACCCCCTATCACCCTCAAGCGAATGGATAAGTAGAAAGCACAAACAAGATATTGGAAAATATCTTGACAAAAACAGTAGCAAGTAATCGTTGGGATTGGGCACAGAAACTTCTAGAAGCTCTATGGGCATATAGAACAACATGGCAGAACACAATTGGGTTTTCTCCATTTGAGTTAGTCTATGGGAAATCCCCCTTGTTTCTGGTGGAAGTTGAGATCAGTACGCTCAAAACAACTTTAGAAGTAGGTCTAGACCTATCAGAAGCACAAAAACACCAACTGGAACAACTGAATGAGTTGGACGAGATTAGATCAGTAGCTGTTTAGAAGACTACTGCTGTCCAACAACAGAGAATGAATGGCATGATAAATTTATCAAACGTAAAGTGTTTCATGTGGGGGATTGGCATTACTTTATGACTCCCAATTTAAGGATTTCAAAGGCAAGCTTTGCACTCACTGGATGGGACCATATGAAGTGGACGGAGTGTTCGACAATGGAACGGTTAGATTAATTACAATAGATGAGAATCATAGCTCGTTCTTAGTAAATGGACACCGTCTAAAACTATACCACTCTCCAGCCTCTAAAGATGCCTTTGTCAAACATCTTTCTGATTCATCTGATTTAATGGTTGTTAGAAAATGACACTCCACCTGCTCTAAAAGAGTAGTATATATATAATAATATATATATTATATATTATTATGAGATATAAATAGATATAGATATAGATATACACACTATTATTACATACTTGTTTGTATTTAGCAAGAATAACAAAGGAATATGGCTAGGAGAAATGTAACACTCGACGCTATTACTCCACTGGTGTTGCTACTAAGTTGTTGTTGTTAATCCACTAAGTGTTGTTACTCCACTAAGTGTTGTTACTCCACTGGTGCTGTTACTCCGTAACTGCTGCTACTCCACTGGTGCTGTTACTCCGCAACTGCTATTACTCCACTAGTGTTGCTACTCTGCAACTGCTATTACTCTGCCGGTGTTGATACTCTGCAACTACTGTTACTCTGCCGGTGTTGTTACTCCGCCGATGCTGTTACTCCGCAGCTGTTGTTACTCCACCAATGCTGTTACTCCGCAACTGCTGTTACTCCACCGGTGCTGTTACTCACAACTGCTGCTACTCCGACGGTGCCATTACTCCGTAACTGCTGTTACTTCGCCGGTGATGTTACTCCACCAGTGCTGTTACTCCGTAGCTACTATTACTTTGCCGGTGCCATTACTCCGTAACTGCTGTTAGTCTGCCAGTGCTGTTACTCCGCCGGTGCCGTTACCCCATAATTGTCGTTACTCTGCCGTTGTCATTACTCCCTGCTGTTGTTACTCCCTGTTGTTGTTACTCTGTCAGACATGTTGCTATTACTCCGTCAGACATTTTGCTGTTACTCCACCGCAATGTAGGTTCCCAGGTACGTCTCTGATGACTTTTACGAATTTAATTAAAATATTTCAAAAAGGACATTAATACGTGCCAAGAATGACCGTAATTAAGTTGGGGGGGGGGAACTGTCATAAGAAATGACGACGTACCATGAAAATGCATTCATGACACATGATTGATACCAAACTAAATCTAATGATTACAGTACTTCATAATCATGACCTCGATGCATTGGAATGCGTATTCATACGTGAAGAGTCATAACCAGTCACCTCACCAACACGCTACATTAAACCACTGAAATATCCAACAGTACCGCCATAACCCGCTGTCATTCCCAAACGTACCAGTACTGTTTCCATCCGTTTCCCCAAAGTTACCATGACATTATTACAGTTGCCAATGATTTGGGTCACTGTCATTCTCCCCTACCAGCTAACTATATCTGTCATTCTGATCCTGCCTCTACGCGATGGGTGGACGGTCTGTGCGGCATGAGCCAGAAGATACGACGAGAGTTTAGAATAGTCAGGAGGTATGGTAGGTCTTTGAGAGCGCATGTTGGAATGTCTATTTTAATAGGTTGAGAGGGTCAAATGAAGAAATTGCTGCAGAATTTCCACTCAACTTGGGAGAAGAAAGCTCTCGGGTCCATGGGATAGAAGTCCTTGCTACAGAGGAAGCCATTGCAGAAGTTAGCGGGCTCCCTCAAAATGGAAAATGATGGTTTTCAAGAAGGACTCCCCTTCCGGAGTTTCCCAAAGCCTTTTTGCAGGAAGGAGAAAGCATCGTGTAGAAGGGTTGGGGATACAACCAAAACTTGCTACCGTATCCACGGGGAGGAGTAGCAGAGTTTGTCATAAAATATATAACTTGTGAGGGCAGATACTCCACCATATTCAAATACCATCTCCGAATATTAGCTCACCTCTGATTTCCCCAAGCAGAGGTTTTTTCACTAAATATGCCTTATTTCTTACTGAGAAGTCTTCATCTGATGGCATAATTAGCTCAAGGGTCGCGACAGGGGTTGGTGGTCATCACTCACCATGGGCTGGTTCAACTGTTGGTGATGAATGCCATTTGAAAAATCCCAATCCCGTGGGAACTATTTCGGGATTCCATAAAGGAAGAGTTAACAGCCGTTGTGGCCGCCAGGGAAGATGAACCAGAAGCCATGGACGAAGAAAAGGCAGGAGAAGATGATTATGTTGACCAGGAGGATCCAGAAGAGATGGAGATGGAAGATGAAGAATTTGAAGAAGGGGCTACTCCCCAAGACCAAGCCAAAACCATGGAACCAATAGAAGATGCAGGAGTCGACACAGAAAGGCCCACTAGTACCACGACTGAGGCTGACCCACAAGAACCAGCCTTAACTGTGGAACTAGCAGAGCAAATAGATAGCATGACAACAATAGAGGCAGTACCACAACAAGCAAGGACGAGTGAATTGGTCAATATTGCGACCAAGGATACCCCACAAAGACATCCTGCCATCGTGGAGCCAATGGAGGAGGATAACCCAACTAAAGAAGAGGTCGTGAACACCCTGACCATAGAACCTATGGAAGAGGAGGAACTAGGGCATGAGGCTGGCACTGTCCCACAAGAACCAGTGTCAACCTCGGGACCGAATGTTGAAGATCCTTTCCATTTTTCCTTTTTCTCCTCTATCCCAAGGGGAGAAAAGGTAACTCGTTCGCCTCGGTGCACAGAAGAAGATATCACCATTCCTGTTGCTTTAAATTTGTCACAAAGACCACAACCGTGTGGGGTGGATGCTGCTCAGGCGACAGGGACTTCGAAGCCTGAAAGGAGAGAAGAGGCAGAGGTTCTAGAGGCAGGGGAAACAGGAAGGGTTCCAGCAGATGAATTAAAGGAGAGAATATCGCAAGGGCACCACCGGTCGTGATGATCACACAACAAGGGGAAGTAGCCATTGGCTAAGAGGAGGGACCAAGCAAAGCAGTCCCGATGAATGAGCCAGTAGAAAAGCTAGGCGAAAAGGTTGTGAAGAAAGAATTAATTGAAGAAGAAAGAGTAGTGGAGGAAAACCCAATAATCGGCATGGCAGAAGCTATCCCGGGGGATTTGCCTCCAGCTACTGAGACTGAGGAATTTTTGGTTAAGCAAGAATGGGTAGAGCTGTGTGAACAATGAAGAATCCCTGTCAAGCAAAAATACCAGCTGCAATTTAAAGAGACAATGAAACTTAAGATGGAGGTTAGGAAACTAAGGAAGACGGTACACAAAATGTAGAAGCGGATGAAGAAATACAAACGGCAAGCCAAAAAGCCCAACGCCATAGGGGTAGAAGTAGAGACTCAGGTGGACCAGATAGCCACAACCTCTGCTACCACTCAAAAAGACCTGGTCGAGTGATTGTTTGAAGACCGTGAGTATGCCTTAACAGATGAAGTGCAGACTTGGAAATATACTACAGCTCGGTATCAAAATGAGGTCAGAAGAACCCAGGAATGAGCCTCCACAACCATTTTTGAATATGTGGAGTGCATAGATGTCATGAAATTGAGGCATGCAAAGCAGCAACTCAAGATGGAGCAGCTGGAAAAGCAACTGTCAAAGCTGAAGACTGATAAGGAGAAGATGTTTAACTTGGTGCAAGAGGTGATGGCATGTTGTCCCCCTGCTTCTTGTTATTATTTATTCTTGCATGAACATTTTCTTTTATTCTGCATGGAGAGCATTAAGAATGAAATTAGTCATGAAATAGAGGACGGTGTACAATCCCTCCACATAATGAGGAGCCATGACGTGCCAACTCAACATTTTATGTGTGAGTTTTACCTGCATGGGTATCTACTGCGCATGGAAAAAGAATTTAACCTGGTCCCATATGTGGGGGACATTCATTTAAGGGCCCTCACCTCTTATACTTTTAATCAGATCAGCTGGCAGAAGGTCTTTAACACATTTGAGTCCAATCAGGTCACAAAGCCATTTATAGTAAGAGGAGAACATGAAAGATCAATCACCATGTTCACTAAACACAACACCTTTTTGGGAATCAAGGGGAACAAAGAAATAATGATGAGGATACATAATTGGTGCCTTGATCTTTGTGTCAAGCAATTGGTCACATTTCAAGATGAGGCCCTTGATTGCTATCAGAAAAGGTGGATGATGTCACCTACAACTGTCCGGAACAGGGAACCTTTTGGGGCACCAAATTTTGCATAAGTGCTCCCCAGAGTGCCCAAGTATGTGGCATGTGTCCGAACATGCGGGGTCCAGTGGATGGGGATCCAGTTTTAGTTCCCCACTATCTGGTTGCCAGTAGAAGATTTCACCCCAGCATATAATGTTCCGGAAGATTGGTGGAAGGAAGTTCTCCTCTCAGATGGTTTTAAAGTTCCAGGGATAAAGATGGCCAAAGAGTACGATCTCGCCCAACTCTAGGAGGCCAACGCTCTATGAAACCCATACCTGCGGAGGTGGCGAACTGCATGATGGCATGCAGAAGGCTAGTTGGGGGAAGATGTTGGGTACCAAATCGGGCTATCTTTCTACTGCATTTCCATCATCCTTTTTGACCTCTTTGCACTTATTTACCTATGTTTACTATGCTAAATCTGCAAGGTAATTACCCCTTTTCTTTGTCTATTGGAATATTTTATTGATGAAGTAAAGTCACGTGGTTTGCCTATTCCCAGCACTAAAATGTATGTTTGACCACAGCTTCTGGAGAACAAGAACCAATGCTTCAACATCCCGCAGCAGATCCACAATTCATAGCAATGACCAGCCATCAGGAGGCCGCGCAGCTAGGGTCGCAGATCCCTGAACCATTCTTGAGCCTTTCACTGATCTTGTCTATCTGGTGTTGGTGCCGTTCCAAACTAATGTACATTTCTGTGTATACAGTTACTAGGTTTTGGGGAAAGATGTTGTTCTCCCTCGCTGTGTATAAAAGACAGGTTATTCCTATAATTGAAAAAACTCCCCATCGATATTGTAATAGCCCTTTTCAAATTAATAAAATATCATCTCTTTTGCTACTCCATTCTTCGCTGTGATTAATGCAGCCTTGATTAGGGAGTTGGGCCCGCTCTCCTGATCAGGTGCTACGTCTTTCTCTGTGTGTTATTTGTTAATTTATGCTTGATGTTATAGTTCGTTAATCCTTGTAATTATTTTTTTGGAGTTTTGTATTCAGTTCAGTTTAACAACTATGTTTTGAATCTTAATCACAAACCCTTGGTTGGAACTGATTGTACTCTTGCCCCTACATATACCTTGCGTGTTACCTTGAAAGGATACAAACTCGGATTGATAAATTAATGTACGAAAAGGGTGAATAGATTGTTCATACCTGGACACCAACAGAAATTTGAGTGGATGCCCAACAAATTGATGGGTTAGGTACCTTGGACCTACCTTTTTATGTTTAGGTTCTCAATTCACCAAAATCATCCTCCCTAAAATTTCACCTCAAAGCATAGATTTCTGCCCTTGCCTTAAGAGGACTAAATTTAAGGAGATAAATTTATGGAGGACATGTTAACATTATCACCATGTGATAGGATCAGTGCCTTGTCCAATGGGGATACAAAGTCTAGGATGTTTAAGATAAGCCAAATTCCTTCTAAGGAGGTCGAAATTTGATGCCCTCACTATCAAAGTTCAATAATTACCCACTTAATGGAATAATGGATTTTGATGGAGAATAACAAGAAGTAATCCATTAGGAACATTCATTACATGTTACAAGGAGTAATGCATACAACATTCATCTAAATATTCTATGATAAACTAATTTTGAATGAATTAGGGCACAAAATTTTAACCTAGAACCAATAGTTCCATGCATTAGACATTCAAGAAGATATTCAACAAATAGATTCCAATTATAAGATAACATTCAATATAGACTTCCATTGGACCAAGCAATAACTCCAAATAATGTCAAAATTAGCTTCTATACATCAAAATGCATCCAAGTATCTCCAAATTTACCCACAAGAAGTAAGTGTGAATTCTCTAAGAGGTTTGAATTTCACAAGATTGATGATGATGAGAGATGAAATGTCATCTCTTTAATTTATATGTGTCAAATGATCTCTATTTATCTAACTAGCCCCTTAAACAATAAAATAATGGGAAAAAAGTAGGTAAGGTCACAAGGTTAGCTTATAGCCAATGTAAAATCACAATCGATCACCCATAAGAGGGACGAAATGCTAACATCATGCATGCATATGCCTCTTAAGGGCATGTGTTGGGCCCCTCTAGTTCCAAATTGAGTGTAGAGGGATCCAAAAATCATGTTCTAGGGGTTGGCCCCTAGATCTCCATGCAAATTATAATGTGCACCCTACTTTTGTGTTTGGGGCACAAAATGGGTCTCATGGGTTTCTTGGTGATAGAATAGAATGATTTTGCTCCAACATTGAGGGCTCTGAGGATGGTGCTAGCCCTTCCATGTTTCAAAGGGTGAGACAAGCCTCATTTGGGTCTCAGATCAGCTACCAAACCATGTGTACACTGCTAAACTGGCTAGGGCATGCTGGTCCAAGTGCATCATCTCATAGATAATGTGGGGAAAAGTGTAGACTGTTAGAGATGTTGTAGGTGCCCATGGAATGGATGATGCTCGATAAGTTATAGGAGTCCCATGGCTCTTAATGCTTCAGTTGTAGGGCGTTATAATGCTCCTTTAGTGGACTTGGGCCCCAGTTAAGTTTCCCAACCCATGATGAAAACCATTGGCTAATCACACACAATATGTAGTGTCGCATCTTCACCATTGGGTACAATAATCATTAGTGAATCTAGGTGGACCAAACTTGTTTATCAAGGGAAAAATGGAACTTCATACAATGCTTTCCTTCCAAATTTGGGTCGTTGATCACGTAATAATGTTAACTCCTTATGTAGGAGTGGCTAATGGATGAACCTATTAGGTGTTCCCAGACCCTAAGGGGCAATACAAGTCCCTGGTGCATCCCTCAATTAATAAGTGTCATGCAAATATTGATGGAATAGAGGGAAAAAGGGGTCTGAGGACCAAATGTCATGGTAAAAGGAGTAGCAATGATGAGGAATTCCACATTCTAGGAATATGTATGTGAGGAGAGAGCAATCATGGGTGCATGAGTTACTCCAACCTTTGCTTTTCCACCCCTCCTATTGCTTTTTGCTTTTTCTTGCTTTTTCTTTGTATTAATACTGGAAGTTGTAGGAAATGAGAGCATGTTGTAAATGATGTGTAGCAATGGATCACCCCCTTGAAGGTGGGGAAGTTCATCATCCATTAGGGATTGGGACATGCAAGGTTCCCTTTATGATGTGGTAGGGCGACATTGGCCCTAGGAACCAAGTGATGGCCATAATTATAAGGGGTAGAGCTCATGCTTGGATTTTTCCCACATGTTATTGTTAACGTCCCAACGATATTTTTCATTTTACAATTTTCTTTCTTCAATTTTTTGCTTGTGACCATGATATGCTATTTACTTTTATTTTAGTTGCATCAACCTCACAGGGAAAAATTTCCAAGCTCGACCCAGATATGCAAAAAAGGGGAGGGGGTGCACTAAATCCCGGTGGACCCATGGTCAAGTGAACCTAGAGATGGGAGGTGAAGTATATGGATCGTAATGTATGGAGGGAAGTGATAAGTATGGAATGGGGAAAACATGATCATGTTATCTCAATCAGGGTTTCCCAAGTAGTGCCTTCCTAAAGCCATGTGTTATTAGGGGAGGTCACTCGAATAGGATTGAAGATTAACCCCCATTTAAGGTGAGGGAAAAAAACCATAGTCAAAACCCTTCCTTTCCAAGTCACCCCATAATCCATGCCAAATGCCCAAATGAAAACAAGCATAAGAACTCGATTGCATAATGAAAAAGGTACCTTTTGGATCAGATTTCCCACCTTCTAACATGTGCTCTTGACAAATGAGCAAGGAAACATGTGGTTGATGTAGGTGGTAGTGATAAAATGACGCATCACATCGAATACAAGGTGGTTGTTAAGGGTTGCTAGTTGTCGACTGAAAGAATATTATTAGGAGAAAAATACGCAAGGGGTACCCACTTTTGGTGGGTTACAAGGTACACAAAGTAGTAAAAGTTCAACCTTCAAAATAGTTCATATATTGTGACTCCACATGGAGAACTGAGTACAAAAAATACATAAGCCTATAAGGAAATCCAACGATTTTGAAGATGAGCATAAAAATTATATATGTTACAGTATTATGATTTAGATAAAACTTGTGAGGAATGGATATTGTCAATCATAGTTTTTGGGAAAGCAACTACTTCTAGCTTCTATTTGATGACTCTAATCCACCTTATGAGGAGAAAAAAGTTGCAGGAAGTCAAGAAACTAGTTGTGACTACTAGTTTTCAGCGTGCCTATTCTCTAGTAGCAGCGTGCCTTCCAAATCCACACATAACCTTTTGCACTTATATGGACAATTTTTTGGATATAGATATATTTGGGTCCATATGACCATGTTAATCATTTATAGCACCATTCTCAATCAAGTATTAAGCTTAGGCATATCTAGTGGGGAGTCAGTATGAGCTCTTAGACATGGGAACTAGGTTTATGGATGGATTTTTGGATTACTTTAGTGTTCTAGTGATCCAAGTGGATATCCTTCGTTACCCACATATTCCACCTGGCTCACAACATAGTTTCCTATTTTGTAGAATTGTTTCCTATTTTGGCATTCTTTAGGTACTAAACTTTTGGAGCCATTTTGAGGCCAGAAACGACTCTTTTGTTGTTGGGAAATCAACCAATGACAATAAAAAATTGTACTCCTTGGATAAACCTTTCCAACAGGCTATTGTGCATGCCAAATGAAGATCATATGCCAAAGTTGCGACTCCGAGAAGTTGGCATTCCAACTTACCCCATTGGGCCCCATAAGCCTTTGGTGCTTCATCTCTAAGGGTTAGGATTTTGGATGTCTAGAGTTTTTTAATTACTTCTTCATGACAAAAAGGCTTGGGATCCTCATTGTAATACAATTTAGGAAGGTGCATAGTCATCACATCCCGTCTCAGAGATAAGCTACCACCATTCGAGCTAGTTTGCTTTCTCTACTTGTATGCAACTTTCAACACTTTCCATTATTTAATTGAAGTCAAGTTTTGCTATATCTCTATATTTTTTGTTATTAATCTTTATTTCATTTTATTCCCTTCACAAAATTAGATCATGTAGTTGGCAATTGCACATGGGACACTGTTTACTTTAGCATGGTGATTAATACTTATGCATGGGACTCAAGTATATGGTGGAGCTTATTAGAATATTTTAGCATGGTGCCTAGTACTTGTACATGGGACCTTGGTTCTCTACCTTACTTAAAATTGTGGTCAACACTAATCCATGGGGTCCTAGTTTATGGTTGTACCTCCTCACAACAAGCAATGGGGGTAATTCTTTTCTAATGCTTGGGGGGTGAAATGTTGGGATCCTCCATAAGGGTGTAATGGGGGTTCAAAGGGCCCATAGTAGAGTAATAATAGTGGAGGCAATTTAATGTAAGATGGTGTCGTATTTGCTACAACAACCCCACATTTTTTACACTTTCCAAATTTGGAGTCCTCATATTTATTATCTAATGGATAAAAATCAATGATTCCGCAAAGTTCACTTCTTACTAAATATTGAAAAAAGAGATTTTTGTATATTCTTGCAATTAGTCACATCGCACTTTGGTATTGTACGTCGCAAAACTACATCTTAGTTCTATGATAAGCGTGGTCCCTTAAAAGTGAAACTCCACTATCGCATTTTAACTTGCAAAAATGTGACTACACATAACCTGTTGTATTACCTTATGATGTCCTGCAATATTTCTCTTGAAAGCACAATTAACATGCGGAACCCTTCACATGTGTGGAATAAAATATAAGAAGGGGGGCCTCTCCATATCATTTTACACTACACACTTTTTTTAGAATCTTCACTAGTACAACACAAGGAAACCCAACTTGTCACAATTTGTCCCTGTTGATTGTGTTGCCGACAATTGCGTTTGGAGCCTAGTAAGTCATTGCATCGTTCCCCTTTTATTTGCAATTATGTCTATTCACCTTCCCTTGTCACTTTGTTTTCCTTTTCTATTTTGTCTCCCCCTAACCCTTCACATTTCAATTTGTCCTAGCTCTATATATTTGTCTTTAGGGCCTTCTTTTGCACCCCTATTCTTAATCTAATACTAAACCTTTCCATTATCCCATACCATAGTCATTTTCTCACAAGCGCATGAATTCTTCAGACTTAGAGATGAAAACCACTTTTCACCCTTTCGTAGCGGAAACACTTTTCACAGTGGACTTAACTCCCTACTTTGCGATAATGGTGCAATTGAACCTCTTTTTCTTGCAACTTTGTTTACTTGTTGCCGATAACATTTTACCTGCACTTCGCCACACACCGCCTTTGTATATTTCAATTGCATAATACCTAATCACTAATTACCCCTATTCTTTGTACCTCCACTTCATTGCACCTTACCACTGTTCCTTATGATAATGCAGGCCCATAGCACAAGTTATCTCATCAATTTGCGATAGGCATGTAAGAACCCTCGGTTGATTTTCCATGTAAATAAATTAAACCAAGTTCATGGGATACGTATTCCAAGTTGAATGGAGGGAAAAACATTATAGCGGGAATCACTTGTGGTTAATTATTGGTTATGGAAATTGACATTGGCATTGGCAAAAGGAAAAAGGAAATAAATGACAATTAATAAAAAAAATAAAGGAAAATAGGAGAAAAGAAAGATGAAGAGACAAGAATATGCATGAAAGGGAAAATGAAGGAAAATGAAGGAATCTGAACGAAAAGAAAACAAAATGAGAGGTAGAACATTATAAGCCTCTCTTAGTTACTCTTAGTTTCTCTTAGTCACTCTTAATCACTTATTGGTTACACTTGGAGCATTATAACATTCACTTGGACATTGAGGCATTCTTGCTTGGACTTGGAGAGAGAGAGGACTTGGACACAAACAAGCAAGCAAGCAAAGGAATTCATGGGTAGCAAAGAAGAAGGTTGGAAAAATAGTACAACAAGAGAACATTGCAGGTAGCAGGTTGCATTGTGATTTCATTGCTGAGATTTGGATGCATGGTACATGCATTTCATTATTTGGTTACTTTACTATCTTTGGCATGGGATTTGCCTGGATTGAAAGTGGTTACAACATTGCCTTGCCATTTCCTGGAAAACCATGATGTAGTGGGTTCCTTGTTTATTTAAGCTTTGTATGGTCAGTAGATTTCTAATATTCGTGAGGTGGTCTAAAGAAAATTACCAAAGGTTGAGGGTGGAGATGGGATTTCTCCTCAAACTCTTGACAGATGGGCGGAGATAGGAAAATTCCTTTAGGTATGGTGAAGATAGAGGTGGTTTAGCCTTTGGATTCCCTTGTTTGTTTTGTTTATGTTTATCCTGTATGATCCCAAATTCATTCTTGGTGTTGTTCCTCAAGAAACCAATTTCCTGGTTGTAGGGAAATTGTGCTTAAGACATTAATAAATATCACTTACTGTCACTTATTGTTTGTTGTGTTCTCAAATGAAGGACCTGGAAACTTGGTTATAAACTCTTAATACATGTATGACTAGAATACCTCAGAATTCCATTTGTTGCTAAATATAAATGATGGATGAAGATAGTTTGAAGGGGAAGCTAAAGATAATATGCTGATCTTTCACAAAAACTACTATCTGTAACTTAGAGGAATTATGATAGTGAGAATTGAATCATAGACAATATGCTGATCTTTCACAGAAGCTATTATCTATAATTTAGAAGGGAAGTGAGTACTTCAAGTATAGGAGCACTCTTTAAGGAATTTTAACCTTATCTACATAAGTAAATAAAGACCTACTGCTTCATTACTATACTTGAAAAGAAGAAAACATAGCATGACACATGACATAAAAGCTTACAAAATTATATGCAAAAACTCATGGAAACTTCTGATTCTTTCATTAATCAATGATGATATCAGGAATACAGTGGCCTAGTCTTCGGGTTCTTCAAAGTTCGAACCCTTTCTTAGTAAGATTTCCTCTTTTTATACATTGTGAAACAGTTGTCAATTTCTAAAACTACTCAAATTATCTAACTGTTTTTCTAACTATACGAAGTTAAAACTATTACAAAATTTTACATAGGGTAAAAGACACCTCAAAGAACATGAAATAACAAGAACATAACTGGATTCAGGAGGGGATGATAACTGTTGGCTTGCTCCATTGATCCACTGCCAAATTCCTCTGTGAATGCCCTAATGATGCTTAATTCGTCTTATCCGTAATGAAGTATGTTTAGTTTGTGTAATCCTGGGCTTACATGGGCATTCTGATTGGTCAAAATGCCAAGAAATATATCAGATTGTCTTCCTCTTAAGCTTCGGCTCTAACCCCGATATTCTGCATTACACAACGAAATTAACACGAACTTCTAATTAATTTGGAACTCAAAAGAGTAAATCCTGCTCATAAACCTGTCAAATCTTCCCATTCAATGCTCTGTTGACTTCCATTGCAAATCGCAATCAGCCCGAAAATCCCTGTAAAACTTAATTTATGCACTCGGCCGCAATAAGTATGAAAATATTGGAATTATACGTAAAACCTTTATGATGAAAATATATAATAAAACATGCTTTTCCGTTTCCAATGCGGGCTCAACACAATTCCCAAGGTATACTTCCCTCCGATTCATCTCCACCGTAGATTTGTGCTTTTCAGATCAAACGATCTACAAAGCTTTTCAGGTGGGAAATAAGTCCGGAGAATACCCGCCCGAAATGGGTGGTTTCCTCTCTCCACCCGGCTGCTACGTGTTGAATAATGAGTGGGATCAGGTGATCTCCACTAAAACCACTTACCATTTTCATTCGGCCCGAAATGCTGCCTTATAGCCTGAAATTTGCCTTTTAATACGCCTTGCAAACCCGTCGAGCTTTTAATTATAATATATATATGCTTAAAGTCCGACCTTTCTATTATAATGCTTTATAACAGAAATTCATATAAAACAACGTAAACAACAAATATATATATGAATATCAATAAAAATCGCGATAAGGCGAACGCGCTGACTTATAAAATATAGCACATAAACTTATCGGGTCCGGAATCCAATCACTCATCGCAATCGACGCTTTCCATCTAATATATATATATATATATATGTTGTGCGATATGACGGACCCGCTGCAATTATAAAACATAATATATATGGTTTCGGGTCTGTAATCGCAAATCATGATTAGCAGAACCCATATGTATGTATACAAAGGAATTTCGATATCGCGGACCCGCCGAACTTTAAAACACGCTGTATATATTATTTCGGGTTCGGTCCACCCATATCGCAATCGATGGGGTCGTAAACATGTAATATAAGCGCTTTACGTTGTTTCAGACCCGCCATCATTATAAAATATGGCATATATATTGTCGGGTCCGGTGTTAATGTTTTAACACTTGTTCCTTTGTTTTCCTTTGTAAAATCCGATATATCTCCATTTCTTTTATATTTTGATTTCGGATATACTTGCCTTATCTTTTTTCAAAATATTTTTTTCAAGTGATTTTGAATAAAACAATGAATGAAACAAACAACAAAATACATGTTACAACACTTGGAATATCGCATGAGGGTGATTGGCTAAAAGAAAGATTTGGTTGAACCTAATATATGGTCAAGTGGTATGTGGGAGTCCCTGACTTGGTTGGTAGTATGCATATGTTATTATGTGTTATTATTTAATGATGATCTATGAGCACAATTTCTAGTTTAATGTGTGATTTTATGATTGGTTTCTCATGATCTCATTTTGGTTCAATGTTGGTTACATGCATGGTATAATTCTCATTATATGATGTGCTCTTGTTATGAGTCTCTTTCATGGTTTGACAAGCTCTTGGATATTTTATATGAATGAATGAGATAATGTGTTTGTTGCAGCTAGTAAGAGAAGGAAGTAAGTCTTCTTTATGAATATCTGATGAAAACTAATGAAAATAGTGAATGAAATATGCATCCATGACTTATGGGTACCATGGTCAGAAAATGTTTGTAAAAATGAATAACATGTGCAGGCAAGTTAGACCCCATTTCCATAACTAGAATTTGGAAGTTGGGTCATGTACAATAACTCTAAGCTCATGTTTACCTTGGTGAGCAAGTTAAAGCAGGTGAATATGGGGTGGGGTGTTACAGAGTGACATCCAAGCTTATAGGTTCAAACATTTGGATTGGATGGGCTCTATCATAGATGAAATGAAGAGAAAAAGTTTTGCACTAAACATTT
This sequence comes from Pinus taeda, assembly GCA_000404065.3. NCBI lineage: Eukaryota > Viridiplantae > Streptophyta > Pinopsida > Pinales > Pinaceae > Pinus > Pinus taeda. The sequence continues at coordinate 231,355 of APFE031618497.1, read as the reverse complement.
GGAGACTATAATTTGGATATTTGTGTTATTTTGAGAATTATTACTTTTTGGGTGCAAGTGGTTACTGTTTGTTGAATTTTGTTGGTAGTTATTTAAACTAGAGGAATGTGCAAGTTAATATGTGCATGTGGACATGCAGGGATTAATGAGTACAATCAATTTCATTTTTGTTATATATTTTCTTATGTGGAGTTTCAGAAGCCGAAAAATTGTCCACATTGAGGGTAAACCCCACTAATAATGTGGTTAAAAGTTTAGATATTGTTTCACAATATTTTAGGAATTATGATATGAGGGAGATGACCTTCCTGAATGCATATTTAAACATGTAATGTTGGAATTTTTGCCATAAATTATCTTCTGTTAGGTTCCAGAAGATGAAAAATTGTCCACATTGAGGGGAAATCCTGCTAATAATGTGGTAAAAAATTCAAATATTTCATCACAATATTTTAGGAGATATGAGCAGAGGAATTCAAGCCTAATTAGGCCTCAAATAGGTTATGTTGGAATTTTTGTTAAAATTTTTCTTTTGGGTGGTATTAGGAGCTAAAAATGTGTCCATAGTGAGGGGATATCCCATTGATATTGTGGTAAAAGTTTTAGACAATGGGTCACTATGTTTTAGGATATATTACCAGTGGAAGTCGACTTTCCTGAATTCTCCTAGAATTGTGCACCAAATAGGATTGTTTTGGTGATTTTGTTATAAATTTTCATATATGAGGTTCTAGAAGCTGAAACTTGAACCATAGTGAAGGAAACTCCCACTGATAATATGGTTTAGTTTCCATAACTTTTGTTGCTACAATTTAGGAGATATGCATTGAATCATTCGCCATATTAATTTGCATGCAAAGTGTTTGATGAAATGCTTAAATGGTTAACGATGATTCATTGCATACAAATTGTTTGATAAAATGCCCCAATGACTATGTTTTTTTGTGGTTAGGGATAATATTGTTGTAGCTGATATATGCTTATTTGTATGCAAAATTTTGTTATATTATTTTGCATGTAAATTGTTTGAAGAAATGCTTGAATGCAAATGTAATAGTATAGTGGTTGTTTGAAGAAAATATAAATGTGTGATCCTAGATTTCCATAAACACTAGGTAATGGTTGTTTTTCTCATTTATATTGTTATTGTTGTTGCTTACAATGATAATGGGAGTTGAAGCATTGCATAGGGTTTTTTCTTGAGGGATCAGAGGTACTCTAACCCAAAGCCATTTAAAACCCCAAAAACCCTAGTCAAATTTTATCGTGTTTAGAGAATTCATCTCCATGTTTGATATTTTACATAGTTGCTTCATTTACTTGATAAATATTGATACTCCTGACATGTAAACCAACTCAAAAAGAAAATTGGGGGTTTTAAATTTATTTAAAATCCTAGAAACCCTCAAAGAAGTAATCCAAATTTTTATAGGGTTTTGGAAAATCCATTTCCACTTTTTAGTATTGAGACATCGATATTCTCTATTTTGTTTAAGTGCTTATGACTTATGGCAACTATTTGGCATTGGAAGCATTGAAACATTCTTATTTTAAACCAGAGCTCACAAAGTCATTACACTATTATTGCAATGATTCTACTTATCCATTTCTCAACGAGCAATCAAATGACCAAAGATATCAACAACACATTCAATTTTGAAGTTAATTCAAGTCTAGAATCAATAATGATAACTTGCAAATAGTTTTTTATTGTAAATTTCCTTGTACTCTTGAAATTTATTTTAATTTCATTTTGAAATTGGTGCATTTCTTTAAAAGACAACATCCTTCAGTTGTTGAACTTGAATCGTTGAAAAGAGCTTAAATTGATGAAGTATTAGAGTTATTGACTACTCTAACACCTTCTACTGTTAATGATATAGTCAAAATAGCCAAAGCAACTTTCACTAATAGTATAACATGTTTACAAGATTCATAGGACAAAATCGGGTATCTTTTGTTCAAATCACAACTCTAACAAAAATAACTACAACAAAGGAATCAACATTCTGAACTAGTTTTTGTTTTGGGTAATTCTCTATTTTAGTTTGAGAAGATTCCCTTTAAAAACCAACACATGATTAGATTGGTGATGCCACTTCAAGAGAAAATTTAAATAAAGATGCATAAGCTCCATTTTCACTTTCCAAGTCCATTGTTAGACATTGGTAAGAAATCATCAACAACAAGCACATAACTAGTCTTGGATACGAAAAAACAAGTGAACCTTCACATTCCAAGCTATTCCAAAGCAATCAAATTCTAGAATGTTGGGATTCTTCAAGAAAGTTCATATTCACGTATTCCACTTCCATATTAGAGTTCCAAATGCCAGCATTATTATCAAGTTGGCCACATGGAGAATTAGTGTTTTGATCTTCACCCTTGTGAGCACTGTGCAAAACATAGTCATTATTCAAACAATTTTTCTAGACATAAGTACCCTGCAAGAGTGATGATTCACCTTGGGTGGATCACTTCTTGACAATGGTCATTAGTGGTTAAAAATATATATCAATCATACTATAGAATCCATTTTATAATATTGACACATCTTGTAGTGGAGAGATTGTTCTCACTTTATATCTCACATGGGGGGGGATATCAGTGATTGACAATTAGGATTCACATTTTGAAGTCCTATTAATCAAACAAAAATGACTAAGCTTGAGCCATAGTCAGAACCAGATCCTAGAGCCAGAATTAGCCAAAGCCAAAGTTATAGTTGAACAAAGCCATGCTTCATGAACATGATTTGGTTTGTTGTCTTCCTTAAACCACCATGTAGTAGAAGACTCGTAGCTTTTGCCATACATCAATTTACGGTCATCTTTAAGCCACCATCTAGAAGCACTTCCATTTTGTAGAAGACAACAACTTTAGCTAAATTATGATTTTTTCAAAGAACTACTTTGAGCCAAATTCTAGATGTGGTGGTCATCTTTAAACCACCATTTAAAAAAAAACTTTGACTTATTCTACCCATTTGTTTTGTGGTCTTCCTTAAAACCACCCTATTCAGAGAGCACATTCAACGATTTTCTACTACTGATTTCCATATTTCAGCTTTCTTCATGGATTCACATATACCCCTTCAAATTAAGAGGAAAATGTTGGAAACCTAATTCATAGGGATTATATTATTATATTTAAGAAGAATACGAAGAGTCACAAATGAAGGAAAATAATATTCAGGAGTCCAAGAGACCTTTTGGAAGATGAACTCAAGTGTCATAAACTATTGTATTTATATGTGTATCTTATTAATGAAATGTATCACATATTTATCTAAAATTATCCTCCATTTTCATGTGTCCAATAGGTCATTGGATAGTTTTCTGAATCCACAAGGATGGTATTTAAATCTAGCAAAGGACATATGATTTTCCTACATTTTCACTTGGCATATTGGATTGTCAATAAACTTCAAGATTTGGGATGTGGTGGATTTGTAACAAATTCACTTCTCATCAAGGTTTACTCTCATTGATTTTAGGTTCACACCATTGAATAGTTGCAGGATATCTGGCTCATTTGTTGTAAACTAAGATTTTTAGATTTAACATTCAACATCCACTTTTGGTGGATTTTCAAACAATCTTCATCAACATTGATGAGATTTCATACCATGAATTATGGTTGAATAATTGGATATGTTATCAACATTTGCACTAGTATTCGTTATTTAGTTGGTATACACGTATGAATTTATGATTATTTAGTTGGTATACGTGTATCAATTTATGATTAAGAGTGGGATTATTAGTAATTTTCCTCACAATCGTAAATCCTAAGACCCCCGTATACTTGGCTAATAAAAATCTACTCAAACAATGAGTCATCCAAATAGTCCACCAAGTAGACATCTTTGGCAACATGGATTGGACATATTCACAACTCCAACTTGTCTACCATATCTAAACCCTAATGCAAATAAACCCTAGTAAACCTTATGCAGAACCCTACATAAACCCTTTTGCAGAGCTATCCCAATATATCTTATATTCATATATATAGGAGCGAAATATTTGAAACTATCTGCACCTTTATTTATTAAAATTAGGAAATGGCTAAAATTTATTAATGCTAAATATAAATGATAAAAATATAATTGACATAGATTGTGATATTTGAAAAAAGGTTTAAAAAAAGATAAAATTTGTAAAGGTATTATTCTTTCCCTCCATAATTCATTCTATTTATTTCTCATTAGAAACAGATGTTGGAACATCCCAAACCTAGCGAAATATTTGTTCTCAATACATAATTAAATCTTCTCATTTTTCTCATTACAATTCATAATTATGAAAGGGAGTAATTATGTTGAATTGAGGTATCTCTTATTTGATGGGAGCAACAAAATAATAAGGATAGCTCACTCATCGTGTTAATAGAAGTGTTTATTTTGGGATAGAAATTTCACAATTTTAATTTAATTATCCATAATTATTAGATGAATAATATGGATTTAGCTTCCGTGGAATATTCTATAATATTTTTTGTAGTATTCACAAATCAAAGGTTGATATTTATCCCCAAAGTAGTTATGTCATTTTTACTCTTTTAATTAAATTGATTAATTAAAAAATGTCATGTGAATTAGTACCATATGAAATAAGTTATGGTTTTTTAAGCATATGTGTTAAATTTCGTAGCTATGGTCGGTCTTCCTAATTAATACTTTTTGGCCTCCAAATATATGCAATAATAATTTCAAGACATGTTCTTCATGTTAGTTTCAAAAGAGAATTTTGATTTTTTGGCTCCAATATGATCAAGTTGGCCCTCCATCAAATCAAGTTGTCCCAGTTTGTAGAGGCACCCATTCGACCTCCCAAAACATTATATATACATTAGTGGTCCTCCTCCACAAGACACAATTTAGATCATCACATAACAAAATATCTTTTGCTCATTCATGCGAAGGAGAAAAAGACAAGAAGGTTGAAATTAATAGTTTATTGAGTCCTTGCTCTCTCTCATTTGACCTCACTTGTGTATTTTATCTCTTCTGTTGACCACGCACGTGTGGAGACAAGGCTAGATTTTTGGGTAGTTTTCTAGGCAGACTTCTGGTAAGTAGACCTAAGCTTTTATGGGTATTGAAGTAGGTTGGATCTCGGCTTAAGTAGATCAAACATGGCTTTGTTACTTGAGCAGTGGTTTGACTTGATAAGAAGATAGTTTGACTAGGTTTGACCTAGGTATGGTCATTGGTCAGTTTGACTTTACTTTCACTAGGAAATTAGAATGTATCTCTTGCTGAATTAGGAAAATTTCTCTAAGAAAAGGTCGTTGTGTTTTTCCTCTAGTTTGGGGTTTTCCTAGGATAATTTTGGTGTATCTTGTGCTTGGTTGTCTCCACTGTCATTATTATTTTACTGGTGAAGATTTTCTAGTATAATTTTTTAATGTGGTATATGTTGAAAATGTAACTATTGTTGATCTTCATAATGTAATTTCATCATCAAAAAATTATTATATTCATTATTATTTTATTTTTTTGGTCAAAACACATTCTTCGTGCTCATAAGAATAAAAAGGAGTCAAAAATAAATTATTTAGTCAAAGAAAATGTATTTGAGTCATGTCCCATTTGGACATTTGTAAGAATAAGAATTTTGAATTTTGTATTGAGTCAAAGTCCACCAAAATTGTCAAGTAGACCCTCCTTGAGAACAAGTCAGCTTGGGCCTCCAAGGGCCACCTATTTGACCTCTTGGATAGATATATATCTAGAGAGGGAAGTTCGACCTATTTGGAGCACCAATCAAGCATACATAAGAAACAATTTTTAAACTAGGAAAAGCAAAAAAGAAGGTGAATTTCATAACAAGAATGTAGCACGTGTGGAAGAAGAATTTTGCAAATGAAGATGAATTTTCTGTAACTATTGCAAGATCGAAATTTCACGAATATGACAGATTTGGACAATTTAACCATGTTGAATTTGACTAGAGCTGACCAGATTTGGAGGTGACTTGGTGGAGCGTTGGACTTGACATTTTGGTGGAAGTTTTGGGTCTTGGTCTTGGTATAGGATATCCCATTTTGATATGATTCTATAAGAGAATGATCTTGTGGGGCTTTCCCCTAGCTTGGAGCCTAATTTTTGGTGTCTCTTGTGCATTATGTTCTCTATATTTTACTAATGTGTAATTGCTTAATGAAAAAACTAAACAAGTAAATACTAAGAAAATAATGCATATCAATCACAAGTAATTACCATGATAATAAATTTGATCATCTATCTGAATTTCAACATGGTATTAGAGCTAAGGAAGATCGAAGGAGCAAGAAAGTCTTATTTGTCTTACTAAAATCTTGTAACACCTATAGTAGTTAGCAGTGATCCAAAATGATTTTGCGGAAGTGACTGAATTCTAAGGTACATATTTGAGTTTTGTGGTATGTTAACCCAAGTCTATTGCATAGATCTAAGTTTTTGGTTGAAACAATGGTCCTGTTGTCACTCGATCTGTACAGGCACTGTGACAACCACTCAGGGTGGGGGTTGTCATTCTGATCCCCACCTACTCCATTCTAGCTATCTCCCAACAACAGGCTATGGGGGGTAGTCCCTAGGGAATGAGGTGAAGGAAAATAAGTTGGGAACCAAATTTTTTAAGAGACACAGATGAGTGGCCTAGTTACTTGGTTAAAATTAGCAAGATTAACTATTAGATTAGATTTTAGGTATGAGACAATGCCTTAATGGAGTCAGAATTCTTGCTTATGATAAATGAAAACCAAGTGACCGAATGGACAACCTCTGCTCGAACGATTAACTAACCTATATGATATACAAGTCCCACCTATGTGAGATACAATGATCTTGGTTGATTTTAATTATATGTCTAATCTAAGTATGGTCTTCCCTTAACTACTTTGAAGCTTGGCTCCAAGATAAGTTGTGGGAAGGAGGCCAACAGGAAGAAGGCTAGGGCCTCATTAATGATACCTTCTGTTGTGCTCCTATCACCTGGTACCTCCGACGCTGCAAAGATTGTGGCTTTGATGTCTGCAAGGTCACCATGTTAACCACCGAAGAGTTTCCAAGCCCCTCAAGTTAGGTGAGAAGAGTTGCTCTAAATTTCTATCAACCTAGCTTATGCTAGGAGGTAAGTTTTAATGCAATCTAGATCTAGGATGTTTATGCAAAAGATTATGAGGGAGATTATATTGATCTAAGATTGTTTATGTTACTTAAGTACTTAGAGTGAATTATCTTATAGCGAGAGTACTTAACAATGATGAGATGACACTCTTCAACAAGATAAATTGCTTTAGAGACACAAGTGCAAAACTTCAACAAATTCTCACAAGATGTAAAATTTCAATTTCTCAACAATGTTCTATACCACTTTAAGATAAACCAATCACCATTTAAAATAGCTAAATTAAAACTTAGATGCCAAGACATAGAGTGATTACCAAATACAAAGACACCAACAAGATCAGATCTAGAGCTTAAATGTAGAAGTGCTTTAGGTGCCAAATTTTAGAAATTTTACAAACTTAGAGTAAACCACACAAGTGTTAGATATCAATAGTCAAATTGGCAGTAGTACTTCAAAAAATATTAGCACTTATTAGTGTTATGGCAACAATAGAAAAATCACTCTAAATTATAAAATTTGCCCAACACATGAAATACAAAACTTTCCAATAACTAGTAGAAGTAAATGCATGTGTCTAGTTTACTTTATGATGATGTATTCAGTAATATTTCACATTTGTAATAATTTATTACAACAATGAATTGAACCACAGATCAACAAGCTAATGATGTCAGAAACAATGGCCAGTATATCAAAAAATAGTAAAATTCACCCAACTTGAAAAAAAAATCAAATTTTAAGGGTTTTTAGAGGGTGTGATTCAGAAATTTTCAGATCTGATTTATTTATTACAACTATAAAAAATGACAAATCAGTAAGCTAAAGAAGTTACAATCAATGCCAAAATTGCCTAGAAATCGGAATATTGATCGGAAACTGAAAATTTCAAGTTTAGACCCTTATCAAGTGTATGCTTCTGAAATTTCAAATGTGAAAACTTCAGTTATGCAGTAAATTCCAGCAAGCATAAAAGTTAGATCAAGGGTGCCCAAGTGGCCAAAATTCATGAAAATTAAAATTTTGCAATTTCAAACAATTTTGACCATGTAGCATGTGATTTTGGAGCTTAATTGTTATTGATTTGTCTATTGTAAGAAATCAAAGATAAAACTAGGGTTTAGAGGTCAAAATCGTAGGCCTCAAGCCTTGTAAAAGCACTTGCCCAAATTTTGGAGACCTTAAACCTGCAAAACAACCAAGGAATCAGTCTTAAGATTTGGATGAGGGTTTAGGGCAGATTAGGGCAGAAAATGACCAAGGAAGGGCAGCGTTGGGGCGATAAAGAGGCCAGTAAGGCAGAAAAGGGGCTGAAATGGCAAGAGAAGCCCAAAAAAGGTCAACATTGGAGGAGGAAGGGACCTAAGGGCTTGGAGTTGGGGCAAAGGAGGCTCACCAAGGAGGACGCTCAGGGTTTAAAGCGATAAAAGCCCATGGAATGCCTAGATATTTGATGTCTAGGGTGAAGGAGGTAGTTCGAGGCCTCTTAAGCCCTTGGCTAGGCCTAAAAATACCTAAAACCATTTACACAGGGCTAAATAGGGAAGGCCGAGGCCCCTAAAGGCTACGACCAACCCTAGAAGGGCCTAAAAATGTGCCGCTAGGGGCTCTAGGGGTGACACTAGCCAAGAGAAGGTTGATGTTCAGCTTGTAGGGGCTGGATCTGGTCCCGGGGAGGCAAAAAATGGAAGACCTTGTCTCAAAAAAAAAGTTATTTGAATATGAATTTTGCCACAAAATCTTCAGTGAATACCCCTGCCTAATTATCTAGAGACTAGATCTTACCCTAAAGGGCCTAGATCTAGCTCTTTTTCCACTTGATCATTTGATCCAACTTGGAAAAATGAAAATAAGACACCTAAACCACAAATATATACAAAATACTAAAAATCCCCAAAAGCCAAGATAGAGAAATAGTTAACAAGTTAGATCTACAAAATTATTCACAAGATCTACAAATATACAAGGGTTTTAAAATTTTTAAAATTTCGAGAATTTAGTTTATAGAGTTTTTTCCTTTTAAGAATGGCTAAAAATACTTTAGAAACCCCAATGTATACTATAGCCTCAACGAAGGTTTAATCCACTATATAAATATTTGGAATCCAAGCAACAATGGTTTTTGCCCACGTTTGTGAACTTGGAGGCCAAGGATTGAAGTACCTGCAAGCACTATGAATTTATCTCAAAATAAGTTGTTAGATCACATGGGGAATCAAACTAATCCAGGTGGATATTGGTGGCCACCCGACTATTCCACTTAGACCCCCAACACTGTCTCTTTTAGTTTTTCAGTTTCCTTAATTGTAGCACAATTTACTATTTTTGGCAATTTTTGGGTCTTGAACTTCTGGAGCTGTTTTGAGGACCTAAATAGCATTTTTAGGGAAAACAAATAGACCGAAAAAATTCCAAACAAACTTGGTAGTTTGTTTTTAGCCTTCTCTTTGAGATCTTCAAAACGAAGTATTATGATAGCCAAATGGAGATTGTATGCCAAAGTCATGGCCCCGAGAAGTTGATGTACCAGTTTACCCAAACGGGGCCCACAGTTTTGGCACTTCATCTTCTAGCGACAAAGGAACGTGATGATGGACAACTTTTCCTAGATCCTTCAACAGCTACCTAAAGGTGACACATCTTCTTCCAGCAGCCACTTTGGAAGTGCCACGCCCTTTAAGGTACAAGTTAACTTTGACATCCTCATATTTGAAGGTCACATAGATGCGGATGTCATAGATAAATGGTTAAATTTGCTAGAAGGCTATTTTCCTGTTCATGATTTTTCCAGCCGGGAAAAGATTACTTTTGCACTTCTCAAAGCCACCCCCCATGTCAAGAACTGGTGGGAAACCTATAGTGGGAAGAAGGACGAAAGTACACCCCCACTATTTTCAGCCACACCCACTTGGAATTCATTTCGGGACTTCATCAAGGAGCAGTACTACCCTGTCGGGAGCTATGAGGATAAATACATAAAGTGGACTACGCTGCGGTAGGGAAGGGACCAAGACATGCCAAAGTTTACCAATATTTTTCACACCCTTCGCACGAAGTTGGGTATCAAGGATTATGAGCGACATTTGGTACTCAAGTACCGCAACTGTCTACACAGATACATCCAGGATGAGATGGAGTTCCTGGATATCTCCTCACTCAACACAGCGTACTAATACACTGTCAAGATTGAGCAGAAGTTTAAATGGAAGAAGCGAGACTTTGGATCTGCAAATATGAAGCAAGGGAAAGACACCCCAAACCGCAGAGCAAAGGACAAAGCCAAGGCGGGGCAACCGAGGATAACCTGCCGAAGATGTAAGAAAAGAACAACACCCCGAAGACAAAGAAAGGCACACAAAAACGATGTGAGTTCCATAAGAGCTCCACTCACAACAGAAGTGAGTGTCAGACCAAGCAGTCACTGGTGGCTGAGTTGAATGCTTTTGAGTCAGACGCATGTTTCGAATATGAGTCAGGACCTGAAAGGGGAATGACAAAGGGAAGAAGATCATTGATGCGGATCCCAGTGCCACTGTGGCCACCACCAAGATCCAGAAGAATGAGCCTGAATATCCAGAGGAGGGGGAATGCCTCTTCCACTCATAGATGTGGGTGAAGGGTTCTCCATTGCAGTTCATTGTCAACATTGGGAGCCAAAAGAACCTCATTTCAATAGAGTTCATGAAGTGGATGGGTCTACTGACTACAACACATCCGCAGTCGTACACCATCGGGTGGCTTCACAAGGGATGAGATTTCCGCGTTTGTCAACAATGTTGCCTTCCCTAAAACATGAAGCCCTTCACGAATGGGGTATTATGTGATGTTGCTCCTCTTGAAGTTTTTGATGTATTATTAGGACAACCATACTTGTGGAAGCGACATGTTGTATATGAGTCTAGATCTCGCTTTGTGATTATTACTTTGGGCAATAAGTGTTGGAACTACTGGGGGGGTGAATCAATATTTATTTTCAATTTTTATTTTTACCAGTTAGATGAATTATAATTAGAACACAAAATGAACAATAAGAATAAATACTTTTATTAATCTCAATAAATCAAATACAATATTTTTGTAGGGTTCCAACCCTAAATGAAGATACCAACCTTCAATCTCCCAGGCTCCAACCTGTATTTTTCCAAGCACCGACCTGGTGGTTGTCTATGAGTGTATGTATGATTCTAAGCGGGTGCATCATATATACCGAGCTTTAGTAAATCACTCTTGGCAAGGTATAACAGTAAATAGCTCTGTCCCATCCATGCACATAGTAAATATTCACCGTACATAGTTTTTATTGGCCCGCCCCCTGCCCCATCCACTAACTGTTATTAAACTCCCTAACTAACTGTAGCAACACGTATGTCTAGCCATTGTATCCTCGTATGGAAACATGGGATCCTTCCTTCATATAGTCTATACGCTATGATGAAGGGGCAAGGGAATCCTGGTTATTATAGAGAAATGAACTAAAAGGGCCTATTTCAGTAATAAGAAAATCCATTTATGTGCCCCGATGATGTTGGATTCCTTCCTCAAACCCCTCAAAATGAAGAGTGGAGCGGGAAAAACACCAATATGGTGGAAAAGGTTTTTCAATCTGGTCGGTCCCACAACAAAACAAACATGGATTCCACTGGTTGTTTATTTAGGGAATGGGATAGGGAATGGGAAGGTCCCAGAGGGGCTTGCGCTTCCTAGTGCAAGGAGGATCACCTCTTTAATGGAAAAGGTAAACGTAAAGATGCGCGATATGATAGATTATTGCGATGTATTGATTTTATGTCTGTTGAATCCTCAATATGACTGTGGGTACTTTTACTAGGAGGGACTATGCCAAGGGACTCAGCAATGTACAACACTGGCTATGATGGGAACTATGACAAGAAGGGAAGGGGTTTGTCAACAATGATAAAATCAAAGTACTCCCTGAAAAGTAATTCCCTGTCTATCTCTCGGCAATGCCAACTAGGTTCTGACTATCTCCTGGCTTCTATCTATCGGTGACCCTATATCTATCAATTACTTCTGGCAATGAGGGGCTCTGCTCTATGGCAACAACTATTACTGGTAGTTTATCAATTTGTCACGCTAGCTAATAATATAAAAAGGAAGGGTCGAAGTCGACAACGTTAGCGACGAGCTAAAGCTATGTTAATACCTAGTTACCATACTTATCTTCTTCGCTTCAGGCTCTGGGAGAAAGGAAAGGAAGGGAACTAGTTTAAAATGACAAGAATGGAGACTTAGTAACTTACTTACCTTAAGACCTTAAGGCACAGAACAACATTCAAATAATGGAGACAAGAGCTTATTCGCTAGAGTTAAGGGGACATAAGTGGGAACAACAAAACCAAAAGTGGTGTTCCAAAGTGGGAACAACAAAACAAAAAGTGTTGTTCCGAAGTGGGAACATCAAAACTAAACGTGTTGTTTCGAAGTGGGAACAACAAAAACCAAAAGTGTTGTTCTGAAGTGGGAAGAACAAAAACCAAATGTGGTGTTCCAAAGTGGGAACAACAAAACAAAAAGTGTTGTTCCGAAGTGGGAACATCAAAACTAAAAGTGTTTGTAATTTTTTCCCTTTGTCACAAGTAGCAGTCACAACTTGCAATGCTAGTCTTCTTGACTTAAATGTGATTTGAAACTAGCCTATCGAGTCTTTGTTAATGTGATTTGTGACTAGTCTCTGCTAATGTGATTTGTGACTATCTTATCCAACCTCCGCTAATGCGATCTGTGACTAGCCTATCTAGCCTATGCTGATGTGATTTCTGACTAGCCTCTGCTAATGTGATTTGTGACTAGCTTTTCTAGCCTCTATTAATGTTATTTGTGACTATCCTTTGCTGATGCAATTTACGACTAGCCTATCTAGCCTCTGCTGATGCGATTTGCAACTAGGCTCTGCTGATGTGATTTTTGATTTACTCATTACCCTATACAAATGCGACTTGAAACTAGCATTATTCTCATCGCGTGCAAAAAAGCCAAGGTGCACTTTGAAACTACGACTATCACTAGAAAATTACAACTGTGACTACAAAGTGCCAATGTCACTAGAAATTGCGATTGCGACTACATGGGTATCTGTGACTATAGATTATGATTACGACTAAAAAGTGTCACTTTCACTCACGGGGGCTTCACTCAATGAACCTTTGACATATCACGTGCATGTGTGGCATACTAAACAATACCCTTAATTTGACCACATATTGGAAAATATCTCTAAAAATCTCATTATTTAACCCTCTACCAATACGCACCCAATACCCCTTCATAATTAAAAATACCCCTATTTTCACTAGGTATTGTAGGTATCCATATTTTCATTAACATCTTTTATACCCCTTTATATTTTTTCATTAAATTTGAGCTCTATTTTTTATACTTGGAAATATAAAAACCCTTCACCTCCTATTATATACTCAATATATTATGTCATTTTGTCCTCAATATATACCCCCAATATGAACCCATGTGGTATGGTATTTCTCTCATAGTGAATCCCCCATGTTGTCACTATACATTGTGATTATGACTACAAGGGTGATTGTGACTAGAAATTGTGACTACGACTATAAAGGGTAACTGTCACTAGAGATTGTGATTGCAACTATGAGGATGACTATAACTAGAGATTGTGATTGTGACTATAAAGGTGACTATTACTATAAAGTGTGACTGAAACTACAAGGAACACAAAAAGGACATAAGGAATACGAAAGGTCATCCTTAATAAACTCCTCACTTAAAAAGATGAGGAATATTTATAAATGAATGCCTCGTTCCACATGGCCAATTATAATTAATGAAGGGAATTCAATAGCTAAAAGAAGCTAGGAAGGAATAAAAATGGGAATAATTAGGCATCAAAATGGTATTTTCGGGGATAGAGAACAAAAAGATAAGAATAAACAAGAATTTAGTACACTTTGAATCCTCTCATGGAATTGTCATGGTTTTCCATGAATCAAAGGGCCTATATTAAGTTTGATCTTTTTTGAGATTGATATTATATTTCTAGTTAAAAATTGAGATCATCAAGAATGTTATCACCGAAAAAAATCTCTCATAAATGTAAGGTCCCTCACCTTGAGGGATTTGCATTGTGTGCAACATGGAACAAGAAATCCTCCTATAGAAGAGGTAGAGGTATAGCTTTTTACATAAAAGCGAGCATTTCTCCTTACCTTCGAGTTCATAAGAAATTCCATCTTACATATGGATGAAGATTCTTGATATTAAAGGTAAGAAGTTGTATATAGAAATTTGCTAATTTACAGCTATGACTTCTATATTTTATTATTTAAAATAAAATAAAATAAATAAAACAATCTATATAAGTATTATCCATTCAAAAAATTATAACAAGATATTTACACCCTAATAAATGAAGATTGTGTCATCCTATTATGAGCCTTTAATGCTAGAATTTCAACTAATCAAGTTATTATTCTAAGTAGTGATTCCAACCCTAATCCTCTCGAGCTAAATGAGGACCTTGTTTCCACTAATGGGTAGAAAACAAATTTCTAAGACCTTACCAAGAATTTATTTGGTATGGAGGTAATCAAGCTATGTAGTTCTCACGATCTAATAATTTACAATAGTTTAATGAAATGATCAAATTGTTACAAGATGACTTGTATCCATGGGTTGGGAAGTAGTATTGTAGATTATGTGATTTCAGATATTCCCATATACAACTAAATAGTGAATTTTGACCTTTTAAATGACCATGAGACTTAATCCAACCATAGAAATTTATTCCTAACCCTAAAATTTGTCATGCACAAAAAATCCATTAAGGAAAGTTTTGGTATTCAAAGGCACTTTCTTTTTAATAAAAATAAAGTTTATCTTTCTTTTAAGACACTTAAATAATGAATTCAATCTCATATCATAAACGAACAATATTGAGGACCTTTATCATAATTTTATGACAATTCTATCTACTTCTATTAACAATTTTTTTATTAAGGTATTATGGAAAAAGAAAAATAGAACAACCAACCCTTGGTATGACAACAAATGCAAATTTTCTAGAAAAACCATCAAAGATGGTCCTAATGAGTTCTTAAAATTGGATAAGATAAAAATATACAAAGACCTAATTAAAAATAAAAATAAAAAGAGCTATATTAATGGACAATAATAAATTCTCCCCATCTCTCAAAGATTGATCCTATGAGATTTTAGAGAGAAATTTGACTTGTAAAACTAAAGAAAGTAATACAATTCCCCTAAAGGAATGGAACTCTTGCCTCAAAAATATTTATGAATCCCTCTATTGTTGTGGAAAACATTCCAAAAGTTCATATAAAGGATGGAGTGTTTTCTATAGATGACATAAAGTTTGGGATTAAGTGACTTGCAAAAGGGAAATATAAGGACATTGAAGCTATCAAGTTGAAATCTTAAAAATTGGAAGGCCTATCCTCATCCCTTATATACACAAGCTTTTCAATTTAGTAATCAAGCAAGGCTTCCCTAAACCTTGAAATCAAAGCCTCATTGTTCCTATATTTATAAGTGGGTATAATAGTAATCCGTCTAATTATAATACCAATGTAATTAGCCCAATTTTAACTAAGATTTATTATGAAGTATTTTAGAAAAAATATAAGCATATGTCTTGAAAACCACAGAAAAGAGCTAAAGGACATGTTGGATTTAGGGGATAGCATTTGAATGTGGACCATATTGTTACCTTAACAATCATTGTAGAAGAGTTCTACAATAATTAAACCAATCTCTCTTATTGCTTCATTGATTTTATAAAATGTTTGACATTGTCACTAGGAATAACCTTCAGAGGTTAGAAGAGCTAAAATTTCCTTATGAGTCGAGAGCTATTGTTGTAGGTTTGTACGGAAGTTTTAGTTCCAACATTATTAACATTGAGGGGTATTCAAAAGAAATTATTAGCTATATAGAATTCAATCAATGTTGTCTCTTATCCCCTACTCTCTTTGACATTTACATTGATAAGTTAGAATTTTGGTTGGAAGAAACTAGTTGTACTAGCTTGAATCTCACTAGTATAACCATCATCCTTCTTATTTATATTTATGATGTTGTTATTATGGCATGGAATCCCTATTATTTTCATAATAATTTGAGAATCCCCAATACATCTTCCCTAGTATGGGTATGACTGTGAACATAGACACAATAGATGTTATGCTAATAAAATCCCATAAGATCACATTGGAAATTTTCATATATGAATAATAGTTTGGAGGAAGTTCCTTCATACAAATATCTTAGATTTGATACTCATTATAGGATCAATTAGAACATAGTGTGAAAAAAAGGATAATAGAGGGTGGAAAGGTCATTATGGGCTTGAAAACAAGTGTAATTTAGCAAACCTTTGGTTTTGTGATAAGAAAATATCCTATTTGATACTTTTTTTACTCCTATTATCTTATATAGATGTGAAGTCTAGGGATGTGGTATTTATGGGGAATCTTGGAGAAGGAGAGAGAAAATCCGACCAATTTTATAGCTTATAATCTTAATATTAAAAAAACTACACCTTATTCTATTCTCCTTATAAAAGTGAGCCCCTCCTCCATTGAGTGCATGGTCATGGTTAGGCATTTAATCTACAAGAACAATAAACAACATTGATGACAAGAGGATCCCCAAAATTGTGTCCATATCCAACCATAATAACCAAGATCTTAAGTAGGATGGCATCAAGACACCAAGTCTTAGTTAAATCATTGGGGAATATAGAGACATCATCCCACAAGATACTAACCATCTAAAAGATATTATTACATTTAAATATAAAGAAAATTTGGAGTGCAATAAAGTGTTAGAAAATAAAAGGAAGTTAAATTACTACAAGAAGGTGTCAACCCTAATGTAGAATATCAAAAGTATCTTTTAGTTCTAACTAGCACAATTGAGAAAATCAACATTATTAAAATGCAAGCCAACTCCCACGAGCTACATAATGAAACTAGGCATTGGGAATTATCAAAACATTATGGAATGCAAGAATTTATCATCTTTATGACACTAAGAAGGTTGAATATGAAAGCCACATTCTACTACAATGCACTGCATACACCCAAACTAGAACTCACTTTTGAACTATTTGTTACAAGACTCACGTTCCTAGCCTCCTAGTTCATCAAAACTATGATAATCTTAGAACACTTGTCTTACTACTTTTTGAGCATGGAAATAAATACTCTAAAGGAATAAGTAACATTTAGTTTTTTTAAGGTCTGGTAAACCAATTATGATTTGAATGGACATAAACCATCATCATTAAAATGATCTTCTATAAAATAATTTTTATTAATAAAATTTAACTTAAAATTAATAATTATGATGATGATGATGTTGATTACTGTCCATTGAGACCAAATTGGTCTATTAGACCTTAAGAAAGCAAGGGATTTCTTGAATTTTTTAATAATTTTATATATGTTCTTGAAAATCATAAAGAGAAGTGTTCCAAGATCACCATAGTTTTGTTGAGTTAAAAGGTTAGGAAGGTTGGCCATGTGAAAAATATTTTGATATGGAAACCTAATCTCAATATATGCAAGATGTTCTAAGAGAAAGTGTTTTTTTATCTTCAACCTGTTGTGCTCTACAAACAACCCCCCATTTCATATCATTTTTATTCATAAAATATCAACCTATGAAATGGGTCCCTTTAAAGTAAAATTGATATCAATACTTTTATTATTCAAAAAGTTCGATAATCAAATGAATGCATTTTATAAACCCTTTTTGAACAAACCCATTTAAAGAAATAAAGTGAATCTTGGTCATTGCGATAAAGCGATCGCAAGATCGCATATCGCAATGACATAAGAAATATATATAAGTGGCACAAAGCTTTCCGCTGATGCGATATCGCAATCGGCAATATCCAATGCACATCTCAAAACGCCCTATGCCATTAGCCCTGATGCGATGCGCAATCGGCATTCGGCGATCGGCGGTTTATTTTCACTTAAGTCTTGATGCGCTCAGAGCTTTTCACCGATGCGATATCGCATTCAGCGATCGTTGGTATCCAATACACATCATTAAGGCGCACTTGTCATACACCCGATGCGATGCGATAAAGCGAAGCTTTCAATAAAAAGACGTTAAGTGATGGGATAGCACAATTCATTCATATTTAAAGCTTGATCACTTGCGCTCAGCCGCCAAAACGTCCATTGCATGCTTAAGGGAATTACTCACCCGAATAACGATATAATGGGCATTTAAGGGATGACAGGTTTTATACGGCCAATTAATGGGATCATATCTTAAAATCTTTCTATGGATTGTGTCCGCGCCCATTTTAAAGGCTAAATACCTTTTTACGCACCTATTCATATGTTATCGTCACTTGTAAGTTTTTATTGTTATCTCTCTGTATTACGCGCAATTGCCTCTCTGTGCAAAATTCATCCATAGACAGAAGTTTGAGCAAGATGGGAAAGAAATCCAAGAAGACTGCGGGTGCTTCCGCTCCACCAATTGCAGGACAAGTTGCTGTAAACAAGAAGAAAGGCCTAATATTTGATACTACATGCACGGGTCTCACCAGAGTTACTTGGCAAGGCACTTACGACCTAATTGAAGCCGAGAAACCACAGAAGACGGTAACAGAAGCTGGCGTGGATTTACTACGGAAGTCTGATTGTACTCTCAAAGATTTAGCCGACTCTTTACTTCTAAGACTAACGACATACACAGACGTTGTGCGATGGGCGATTGAAGAAATCCCAATCTTGGACAGAACTTTCAGCACCAGAGATGGGAGGATTTTCGGATCATTCAAGGCAGATGACCTAAGGCAAATGTATCATTTGCCCGAGCCAGAGAAAATGTATAACAAGGACTTCCTGGAGAAGTTTGCAAGCGAAAATGAAATTGAATCCGAACCCATCAAGGATTGGAGACAAAATCCGAACAAGCACAAACACGAATCTTTCGGTAAGTACTCGGTTGATTCTTTGGCTTCTCCTTATTGTTATGCAGGGATAATGATGTGTAGGCTATGGGGATTGCATGACTCTGCTAGTTTTACCATAGAAATGGTTCCTCTTATGGAGGCAGCAGTAAACAGTATAATTATGGATTGGGCTACTATTCTCTCGGATAAACTAGCAGTAGCTGTTCGTGATTTTAGAAATAAGACTGTGGTCACTGAAAGGGTAATTCCCCCATTTTATTATAGTGCATATATCTTAGACACATTATGTTTCAATTCCGAATTTCCTGTCCTCGGTTGGAGGTGGACTGCACAGGACCCCTCACCCATTCATATATATCACCAAAAATTGTGGAAGTATTCCTACAAAAACCACCTATATCAAATCTGCAATGGCTTTATGGTGCCCATTTACTATTCCATTTTTGATAAACCCATTCCGAAGATTTCCTATCAAGCTTCCTTTGACTTACCAGCAATGGCAAGTTGGTTTGGAGAAGAGAAATTTACCTATATCAGAGTTTACAGCAGCCAAGCCAACCCACATGTTCTCCCTTTATATGTTCCAGATAAGCTGCTAGCAAGAGAAATCGCGTATCAGATTATGGCTAAGAGTACTACACAGACTCTCAAAAGAGAAAAGAAAAGAGGTTGGCCCTCTTTTCCCTTGAGGTGTGGTGTCTTTACGCTGCATGATCTCAAACATGCAGAAAAGGAAGCCACAAAGATTTAATCTTTAGCTCTGGCCACAATCCCAAACAGGGCATTTGATCCAAAGCTAGTTGCCTATGCCGCATTAGAACAAGCCAAATTGACAAAGTTTGAGCATCAGGAAGATATGTTTGATGACCTGTT
>APFE031618497.1:176542-192743 GCA_000404065.3 Pinus taeda | reverse complement strand
CCGGCTCCGATCTATCTTTTCTTTCTAAAGTGGAGGCATCAGCAAAGCTCTTCTTATCTTCCATGAAGGTTTCCTTAGCGTGATCCAAATCGAACTCCGCTTCCTTCGTTGGAGCTTTATGAACCCAAGTGCTATCTTCGGGCTTTTTGCCTTTATCATCTCCCGTCGTACTTCCACTTCGGAGCACAATGTTCACATTTGGATCTTCCTCGCGTGGCTCAAACCTCATCATCTACAAGTTTTGAGTCGAGGGAGGTGGTAGTGCTCCCTTGTCACGTATCCTAGCTATCAGCGTAGGAAAATCTTCCATTTCATGATCAAACAAGGTATAATATAGACATGATGGGCGCGTTGGGTTTGTACAATCACCAGCATAATGTCCTGGCCCTCCGCAACTATAGCATATCAGTTGTCTGCGACCTCTTCCAGGTCCTCCTCCACCTCGGCCTCGTCAGCGCCCCCGAAATCCTGTTCGCTCTACTCTTGCATTCGGGTCTAGGGGCCACGTTTTGGCCTGAACTCTATAGGTCGGAGTTCTATCCATCATCAACTCATAGCTTCTACAAGTGTGCTCATCGTGTCCAACCGATCTACAAAAATTACAGAACAACTGTTGCGAATTCTGCGTGTACTTTTGTAACAAATGACAGTTGTTTGTAGCATGATTTTCTCCTATTTGACAAATCGCGCACCACAGAGCAGGTGCCGCGCTAGGTCCTACTTGCACTTCTGGCCTTAATGGCATTAGTACTCCTCTTATGAGGTCATTCACGAACGCCAAGCAGTGATCGACCCTGACCCTTACATTTTATGCACCACACCTCTTCGCGCACTTCTGGTTGGGCTGTCCTGTCATGTTTTAGACTCTACATCTTAAGGCATAAGTTTTTCAACTGCATGTGGATTTGCTAAACTCCCAAGTTAGGATCCTGCATTGGGGTTTCATTCAGCCTCATCGCGACCTCCAAGGCCTGTGCCTGAGTTTCATGCAGCCTCATTGCGACAACGCGTTCCTCAAATGCGGTGTTAGCGATGCTACAAACCATTCACGGTGTTGTCCATCCATCAAAGTCATATTAGCTTCGCGAATTATACACTTCAGTTTCTGGTCCAACTCCTAAGGAGTCTCACTTGGTAGCATTATGATTTCTTTGAACACAATGATCGACTGCGCTTTTTATTTTGGCCTGCTAAATTCCTTATTTAGCATAGTTTGGATATCTATGATCCCCACATTCGGATTTTCATTAGAATGCTTAATATACCAGGTTAGCGCGCAGTCCTACAGGGCACTAACCAGTGACGCTTTCTTTATATTGTCATATGTAACTCCCTGTGCTTCCCATACGGATCTTATCACGAACCAAAACTGGTCTGGATCTTCATTTCCTACTCCCTTGAACACAAGCAACTTTATCATGCTTGCCATGTTGACTCACGGTGGTGGCGGAGGTGGTATGGGTGAAGATGGTGAAGCTGGTGGTGGTGTGGGTGGGGGTGGTATGTGCAGAAGCCTTTTCCTTATCAAATGGATCGCACTTCACGGAGAGACCTTCACCAACTCTTCCTCGTCCCCTCGCGAAGGTGAAATCGAAGGGCTATTCTCTGGTCCCTCCCTTCCTTCGTATCTGTAGGTTTTTCCACTTCGCGTAGCTTCGAACATCAAGGTAATTGCATGACCCTATTTTCACACAATAAAATTTTAATCCAAGTATTCAGAGACTTTACGTACTTACCTCACAGTCCTTTGAGGAAGCGTCGCTCTGCCTCGCTATAAATGACTGAAGTATCTACCACGAAATCATATATGAATCCTCCTATAATCCGATCGAGCCAGTGATCAATAGCACGGGTGATCTTAGCTTATGATGCTTCCAATCTAAGCACCAACTCTGGGGTCCACACAATAGGACTGTCGAGTTTCCACCTTCCTTGGCTATCTACTAACTCGTGATCCACTCTTACAACTCAGTAGGGAAAGATGCGAAAAATATTTTGTGGATGTCTGTGTATAGGTAGCAGTCTAACCACTCTTCCTTTGGTAGTCGCGAATTCCTGTTCTCCTGCGCCGCGAACTCGTGAATTCTCCTATCCAACCAACCTTCAATTTCCTTCTTAGTTGGATTCCACTGATATGACATAAGACATCTCTATTCAGATTCTGGTCCCGGCAACGGAACCATTTGTTGGCTTGAGGGGGCTTGACCTAGGTTCAGAGTTAATTAGCCAAACAAATCCATGTACTACTGGCCCTTTTAGCAATAGCCTACGGAGTGTGGACTCAGGTCTCACCCGAAGCAGTATGGGTGGATGGTGGAACCAAGTTTCCGTACCAATGATATGTCTCAGGGGTCGGTTTAGTCCAATTGTGAATACCTTCACGCAGGTTACTTCACGCACTGTCCTGACCTGCGATACCTTCACGATTTGTTATAATCGCATTCGCGCAGCCCTAACCAGGGGCTGAGGTGATTTCACGTTGCCCTAGTAGCGATCTGCGTTACTTCCCCAAGTTACACTGCGTATCTTACTTATCTTCTTATAACAGTTAATTATCTTCACATAAACACATACTTTATCTTATATTCACTTTATCAACACATTCACATAAGTTCACGCATCATATAAACAATAGAAATGCAATTTATATCTGATACATTCAATGCACAAAACAGGATAAATATACACAGAAATGATGTAAAACTTCTCTTTATTACTTCGCTAATGGTTACAGACTCAACTCATCCTGTGCACTCAACTGTAGAGCCTTCTCCTACTCTACGACCCAAAGACTCGACTCTACACTTAGATAAGACTTAATTCTCCATCTATTGCTTTCTCCTCTAACTTCATGATTTAAAACTTAGAGCCTCGCTCTATTTATAGAATCCCATGGTCTCCAGACCATGGGTAGATTTCTAAAGCCGACATTACATTACAAAAATGAGGGCGAATAAACCTATGACTCATTTACAATCTTCGCACTCCACACCCACAAAATGCAGAGTCTTTACATCGGATTTGGTCAAAATCTGGGCTTTAAGCCCCAAAACTTCCCTTGGGGGATCCCGTGCCCAACATCTTCTTCCTTCACCGTGCTGTCAGGGTTGAACTTGATGTTCATTCTCTCCGCTCACTTCGGCATCTTATGTAGAACAACCGAGAGAGCCAATGGTCCCTGGGTCATTCATTCAAGAATTGGGTCAACCATCTCTTTGTCTTCTTCATCCTCTTCCTCTTCTTCCTCTCCTTATAATTCTGATGGTTTTGGATCTGAGTCTGTCAGTTCGTCTCTACCTCCACCTCCTTCATTGCCTTCCCCTCCGCCTCATATACCAGAGTTTGATCCCAAGATCATAAGGGTGCCTTATTCGTCTTCAAGGAATATTGGAGGTTCCTCTCCATCTTCAATAGCTTCTTCTACATCTTCAAGCATGGCAAGGACTACTTCTTCCACTAATGACACAACAACTCCTGTGGGAGTGGCTTTTGGCTTCCTAGATGTGTGTGGAAGATGTTGTATGCTTGGGATTAGTTTGACTGCTTTCGCGAACTAGCAAGTGATGGGATGGACAAAGCAAATGTGTTGATATGAAATCTCGTATTCAATCCTGGGAGGTGAGGAGTAACCAACTGCAGAGTTGCATGAGAGGGAGTGCGAGTTATTGCCTTGACCAGATGGTTGATGAGTGAGTGTGAGGGGAATTTCAGCCATGTACAACGAGCTGCCCTCCTTCTAGTGCCAGAAATGTTAACCGTTCTCGACCCACCATCATTCAGGGGATCTCCCTGGTATGAAGTCCCAACTATACCTCACACTGTTTGGTGTAGGAGTCCCATCCGGTATGATGGCCCGATTGCCATTATCTTAAATATCTGCCTCAACTCTTGCTTGTCAGAACATGAGAGTGGTTTTTTTGTCTTTGAGAAGTGAGGTTCGTGTGTGTGGTGAGTGTAAGTGTCACTTGTGTCAATATTTCTTTCACTGTCGAGGGAGAGGGTGAGAGTGAGTTCCAAGTCGATTGGGAGTAGTCCCAACACTGCTAGGAACACACAACACAACAGGACATGCACAAATTCTAGAGTAGTCCATGTGGATGTAGTAGTCACAACATACAATGTAAGATAACAACTACAACACTCAACGGATCAATCCAAATGAGTGAAACAGTTATTATAACAAACTTCATGTGAAATGTATGTCTGATGTCCGGGAGAGAAATCTACATGGGCGAGATAGCGTTAACAACATATACAACACATTTCCATTAATAGATTATGCATTACAACAAATGAAGCAGTTCAGATGTAGAACACAAGTTAAAGAAACATGCATTACAAGTGTTAAATATCAGTGTTATAATAGATACAATACTTGTGTGAAAACGTGCTGGCCTGTTAGCAGTTTTTGAATTAAGCAAAAGTTCCAAGGCAAATCGTTACACCATACATCACTAACCCCGAGTAAGGGGCATTGGAGCCACTACTGATCCAGGTGGATGTTGGTGGCCACCCACCTATCCCATTTGGACCCCCGCAACTGTCTCTTTCAGTTTTTCAGTTTCCGTAATTGTAGCACAATTTACTATTTTTTTAGCAGTTTTTCGGGTCCTAAACTTCCGAAGCCATTTTGAGGCCCTAAACGACGTTTTTTTGGAAATCTACCGCCAGCAATTTTTCGTGACTAAAAGTCGTCTTTTCCGTCGTAGTCCTCGGAAAGATCTTTCCAACGGGCTATCATGCGCGTCAAACGGAGATAAGACGACCAATTCGCGACCCCGGGAAGTTGATGTACCAACTTACCCAAAAACGGGGCCCACAATTTGGCGTTTCATCCTCCAGGGTTAGGTTTTGGAATGTGAAGGGTGTTTTCCAATTGTTTCTCAATAATAAATAGGCCTTCGAGCCTCATTGTAACACAAGTTCGGAACAGTTCAGAGACATGTAGCCACACATCTCTTCTCAGAGATAAGCTACCATCGTCCTAGCTGGTTTTATTTCCAATTCTGGTTGTAAGCATATTTCGGTATTTTCCATTAATGAAATGAAGTGTTATTTCCGCTGCATCTCTTTATTTATGGTTATCTCTGTATTTTATTGCGTTCCTATTTAAATCTGGATCAACTACTTACTCCTCAAAGAAAAGATTATAGACTCTCTTGGCTATGTGGGAGGAGCTGAGCTGAAAATTCCCTACATGTACAAATGAGGGGGTATTTAGCCAAGGGTGAAACTGACCCTTGTGGTTGTTCAACCACCCTCATGACCATTTGACTTCCATGATTTTTCGAATTATCTCACTCTTTGTTCAACAAGTGGGTCTCTTGGACTTCCACATTACATCACATTGATTGACAACAAGCCCATAGTGGAGATGTGGGCGACATGACTCATGACGTGACTCGACATGACTTGACATGATAGTGTTGGTACATTCGTGCTGCTGCTGGAGTGCATGTCGAGCTACAGTGTTGCTGGTTGATGTATGTCTTCATGGTGTATCATAGCTTCACCTCCACATGGTGAAGTGCGTGGAGTCTTTGATGGTCATTGGTTCGCTTGATGAAGCTTTAACATGTTGTTCCTTGCTTGCCTGATGGAATGCTTAACAGGCTCATCTATTCACGAATGTGCATGTTCGTCACGTTCGTCTGTTTCGCATGCACTGTTTGTTCGTCCGTTAGTGAACGTGTCCTTCTGCATGTGCTCCCTTCGTTCATTCGGTCGTCATCTTGCCATGTTTTTTGGTGTACCTGTACCTACATTCACTCATGACGAGACAACATCAAATCCAAAATCTCCTAGTCTACCATGACAGATGATCATTTTGGATTTAGGTGACCGGGAGAGGAAGTAAGGTTGTGAAGCAGGATGATGGCTCCGATCACTGCTGATGAAAGTTGCACAAGATTCACTGATTGATGAAGACGGAAAATCTGAGTCGATAGTGACAGTCTGCGAGGTCTGGCTGGGCTGGGAGGAAAAATTGCGCAAATTTTGGGAGGGACAATCTGGGCCACAGGAAAGCAAGGCATGCATTCTCTGCGCATTTTTCAGACTGAACGGGCAGCGGGGCTGGGTAGCCAGATTTGTGCAATTTTCCAGAGGAATGGGTTGGGTTGATGAAAGGTCAGCAGGTAGGAATTGCATAGATTTTGGGAGGAGCTGCCCGGGAGACTGGCAGCCAAAACTGAGGAATTCCCAGAGGGAACTTGCAGTTGGCTGCTGGGGTGACTTGTAGCCAAAACTGCACAATTCCCAGAGGGAACTACCAGTTGGCTGCTGGGGTGACTGGTAACCAAAACTACACCCAGAGGGAACTGCCAGTTGGTTGCATGAGACACTAGCAGTAGAAACTACGCAATTCCTGGAGGGAATTAACAGTTTGTTGCTAGGGCTACTAGCAAGGGAAACTGCACTGAGGCCAAGAGGTCAGCCTACTGATCATCTCTACGCAATTTCTTAGTTGAGCTGACTAATGGGTAGTGAAAGGCCTTCTCATGAACATTGCGCAGTTTTTGAGATGAATAGTTGGTCGACTGTCGGGATGACTGACTGGGAAAACTACGCAATTTTCTGAGGGAGACAGGGATGGGCACTTGGTGTCTGTCTAGCCTGTCTACACAATTTCCTTAGTCATCTAAGCGAGTAAGGTTAGCGGCCTCTATGCAATTTTTGAGGGGAGTCAGTCCCGGGGTGACTTTCGGGTCTAATTGTCTGGGTGGTCAGCATGGAAGTTGATTTGATTGCTTGCGGGTAACGCAACTTGAAAATACTAGCTTGCTTCTTCTGCGTTGTTCTAGTTGACAATCGATTGAGTCGAAAGCGAGGTGATTGTCCGACTGTCAGAGGGAAGTATGGTCGTCAGAACTTTAGCAAAAATGACTAAGTGTGTGAACGATTGAAAGACGCATAGGTGATCATAAAAACACACACTCACATGACTTGACGACGAAACGACCCAAACCATCTAGACACACATGCTTAACATGACTGATCGATGGTGCAAGTGACAAGCGCGACACTCGTGATTGATCGTTCATTGATTGAGACAACGCTTACATGACAGTGAATGTGATTCTGTGTGTGAGTGTGACAGATGCTTTCATAATGAACACAACAAGCACATACGAAGCGAAAACTTTGTGCATAACCAGAACATGGTCGCAAGCATGAATTAGACACAAGCATGCAGAAACTTGAATTGAAAGAGAAAGCAAGGCGGATGCAAAGACTCACATGAGCTCACGAAGTGAACCCGAGTGTGTTCAGTCATCAAGTGAAACTCTTCCAGGGAGGCTCTGAAATTGGTGCAGGCCAAAATTTTGGAGGGTGGTTGTAGCCACTACAACATAACCCTTGTCTGTTGTTGAACTTTTACAAAAGGAACATAATATTTAATTCAAGCATAATTAACTAGAAGCAATTACATTAAACATGATGTCATGTTTCTCAACCACATTACCTAACAATTCTTCGTGCACAATGTCTTTGTGGCATGGTTGTTTCATATATTAAGTTACCTCTTATAAACTGCATTTGTAATCTTTCACTCTACATGTAACATTATTTATGTATAATGACCATTGTTTGTCATAATATTAGTTATAATCCATCTTTCGATTGTTAGAAAAGAGTTTAGTTTAGAACTACTACTCCATTTTTTTAAGGTCATGATTCTTTTCTACAACATTATCATCAATAAATCCTAACATCATGAATATCGAAACCCAAAAGATTATGACCTTTTCAATCACATATTCAATCTTTACCGGTTCACATTTCTATGTTAGAACCATTAACAATCTTCTATGCATTATACCTCTTTTCAAGAAAGCACTTTCTTGCACATGTAAAAGTAAAAGTCACCTCCATAACTAATTTCTTACTTTTACATGCATAACCATAACTATTTAATATTTACAATACCTTAACTATTATATGAAAAACTATATTTTTAATGCATTTAATCCAAATGCAAAGCTATGGAAATTTATTTGCACAATTGTGGTATTATTTTCTGGTCACTCTTCTTATCGCAAAACCATGGGTAATGTTCTGCTTGTTTCTTCTACTACAAAACCAATCTGTTATTATTATTGCAATAACATAGATTAATAACAAAAATACAGGTAATAATTTTATTTTAATTCCCAAAATATAATACAAGTGCACACAGTTTTAAGTGCATGTCTATTTTTTCCATATTTTGACACATGTATACATTATAAAAGCATGCTTATTCATCCTCTATTTCACATGCATTAAACTAGAAATTGCACCAGATGTTGCAAAGGCAGCGTTGTAAGGCAATGTCATATAGCAGTGATTAATGCTTCTTTGACAATTGCTGAAAGACAAAAAAAATATCAAAAAAATGAAAGGATCGTCCTACAATGAAATCTTACTGCAATACTACTTCCTTTACCCTTACAAATCATGAGGCCTATGTTGAAGTTAAAGACCTTATTTGATTATACCAACATGAATTCCTCGTAAATAAATAAATAGATTGTGATTTGTTACCTTTGAAATCAGAGGTCGTTTTGGTATAATTCCTCCATATTTCTTCTTGATCACTTCCTCCTGCTATAGATAAACCTTAATCAGTACAAAGGATTTTTTTACACTTTAAAACATGTGTCTACAAAGGAATATAACACTTTTGCAAATAAATTTTGAATTTCTATGTGAATTAAGATCTATGCTTGAATAAAAATGCACATATATCCAATCTAGAAATTGAACCCAAGAATAGCATCACTTTCGTCTATTCTTGAGAAATTTTGAGAAAATTGTATGTGTTTCTCTTTTGAAATGATCCTTGAAACTATTCAAAATATCACATTGGTCTTTGCCACTAATATCCTTAGTGTTTGTCATGTTCTTGTTTTAATCCAATAGATTTTGATTAAGTAAATCTAACCCATGTCATGCAGTTGAAAACATTGTAGAGATCATTCAACAACATTTAAACTATTTTATCTTGAAAATCAAGTGTGGTCCATAACCACAATGAAAATATTGCTTTTTCACATCAAAAGAGCACACCTCACCTTGTTTTTTAAATAACGGCCCCAAAATTTATTCAAATCTTCATTCTTTATTAATTTTCCATCCTGATATAAAATACATCACATGCACTACATCATCCAATCTCTCCTTGCCTAGAAAGGAAGCATAGACTTTTCTTGATTTATATCTTTCTATCTCCTTGTTTCCATTGCTAGGTGATGAGATATAAGACTGAATTGATAGATTATGTGTCATTCATGCATCAATATTTTTTCTCTTGAGAATATGTTGTTCTATTTGATCTTTTATTTAGGTACTCGTCTTTAAAACTCGAAGAATCTTAATATTCTACTATAGTGAACCTAGCTTTTGTAAAAATCCTACTTCCATATTGAAGAGTGTTTTATATGGATGTCGTTAACCATTTTATGTTGATTTGATTGCATACTCAGTGAGTATTCTTTTTTCTTTATGGGTTCTTGACCTATGAAATATTTTTTAATTTACTAATTTTTCATTGTATTTCTGAGTGTCTTAAAAGGAACTGATTTATGTTTTAGTAGCTGATATGGAGAAGTTGGTCTCTTTTGTTCTTTGTGTAGATAGTAAAAACTAGATGGAGCAATGGTTTTCATCACTTCAAGAATAGTAAAATAAGGCTATTGAGAAAATAAATCCAAGAGGAGTATAGTTGGTACTTTGAAGACTTCCAAGAGCATGGATTTATGTTTTCATGAAGAAAAGAATCTTAAAAAATGAAAAGTTGTTATGCATTTAATTGACAGATTTAAACAATTGTTATAATGAAGGTTTCTCGGTACCTAATAAGCATGGATATGGCCTTATGTTTCAGCTCAAAGCTTTGTGAACTAAGAATCTATGTTTCAGCTCAGATATTTGCGAGATAAAAATCAAATTAACATTGATAAAGATCTTAACAAAACTTTGAAAGGGAAAACATAACAATTATGGAACATAAGACACATGAAAAGATAATAAGACCATATTCATTATGGTAAAATCCGTTTATATAAGTAAGCTTAACCAATTCTATCATCAACAAAGTAAAAGGTCATTTCCTTCGTCGTCAAGTTAAAGATCACTACTACATCAACACCATTACAACACATGGGAGAAACTGAAGATCATCTCCCAACATATGGTGGTGTAAAGAGAATGTCAAGTTGTAAAATGCTTAAAATAAAAAACAGATACACAACTGAAATTGTATGTGTTTCTTCAGAGGTTCTACTGGATCTATACGGATATTTATTTTTACTTTTTTATAGAGTACAACACTTAACATATACAAAGAAGTCAATCCAAGAATTCACACCAACTACTGCTTTTTCCACTGGGTCAATAGAAGTCTCACTCTCCACTCACATTTGTTCAAATATGGAGATGGATCTTCACTAAGAGCAACCTCTGCCAAAAGAATCTCAATAGCTTAGTTGAAAATAGTACAATTGGTTGAATCTGTAACATTGGTTACTGAAATTCACTCTAGTTGAAACTGCCTTGCTAGGATAGTCTAAGGTATTATTCATGTCTAAAGCAATTTACAAGATGATCATTAGTCAAGCCTGCAACTTGCATGAAGAAGTACATGATTTTCAGACAAATAAAGCGGAAATATCACTTCACCGGATCCTTGCTAATGGTCCTTTCATACTTTGGATGACTTCATAGGAATGGTCCTTTCATACTCATGTTTGTTCACAATGGGCTTGAAATTCACAAAGTCCCATGTGTATTTGTCAAATGAGTCGAATTCTTGTTCAATCTGAACAGAACCAAGAGAAAACATGTCAAATTACAAACCTCAGAGAAAGCTCAACCTTATGAAATATTGTTTAAGAAACAAAACAAAATCAAGAAGAAGAAGAAGAAAATAGATTTTTGAATGAAAACTCTTTAAGGAAGGAGAGAAAGATGAGAGTTTATATCGAAAAAAAGAAAAACAACATAAAGGGGATATCTAAATGCTAGTAATGAAAATATATAAAAAAACATGGTCGGCTAATCTAGATGGAAGTTTATAGGAAAATAAAGCAAACAATGCAAAGAGTATGTCTAGTGTCAATCCCCAAATATGTAAGAAACCATCAGAGCTTTCAAAGCTTTATAATATGGACATATGTTACTAATTGTAATACCTTAATAGCCTTATAATATTGAATTCTCTATTTTCAAAAGCAAGAAACAATATTGAGTAAGAGGTAAGAGATACCTCAAGAATGTGTTTGCCATTCTCAACTATCCCTTTGATTTTGGCTACATCCATGATGTCATGCTCTCAACTGATTGATGCAATTTTCCTCTCATTGAAGGGTTCCACAATGGTGGGATCAAACCCAACAAATGCATCTCTGCAAAATTTGTTTGAACTGAGATCAAGAAGAACCACAAAAAGATACCGAAATCAAGATTTCAAGAGTAAAAAAACAAGGGTGAGAAGAAAATAATACCTAAAGGCTTCACGGTTGCTTAATATTGTTATTCAATTCATTCCTACCTGTGCACCCATCAAAGTTAAAATCTCAAACAACATTTTGCACAATGGAATTGAAATTAATTAGCTCCAATATTTCTGATTTTGAATTGGCTAAGGTCAAATCTCAAACATACCACCATGGTTAAATATTAAACACCAATATGACAACAATTATGAAGCAGAATAATTAGAATGTCGATGAGGAAAAGAGTCGAAAAGAATTTCCACATGTCATCATGGACAGACACACCCCATTTTGAATTTTGATAAGCTACATAAGCCAGATCTGGAAAATTTCAAGAAGAAAAATATTGAGAAATACTTTCATTCCAAAGCCATAATCTTTCCTTCAAAGTTTGTAAATTGCAACCATTACTGAAATTCAAACAAAATAAAATCAACATAGAACAAATATTTCAATTCAAGAAAAATAAGGACCTAATTAAAACAAATGTTAATTAGATCATACCACTTTATGAAGAGATGACACTGCATCTCTTGATCTCCTCATAAAGTGGCGCAACAAAAGCCATGTCTTTGGGAACACGTTTCTCAGACTTGGGAGTTCCCTGTTTTTGGTCGTAATGCCCAATCCTTAGCTTTCTTTGCACAAGAAGCTCTTATATTTATGACTTCCTCGAATTAATGATTGTTATAGGATTGAATAATTAATAATTAATCATTAATTAAGTTTCTTCCTAATTGGTTTTTTTGCACATGCATTTTTTTTAATGCTATGCATGGAGATCCTACGCTCCACCAAATCGAAAGTGAACTCAAAATCATAATTCTCATACCTTCCAGAATCAAATAGATCATATTATTAGATATTATTCCACATAAGCACACACTGAACAATAAGATTTTTCTAAATGACGTTGTTACATCTTATTCCACATTAGCACACGCCAAAAACCTAATGTTTTTGAAATTTTCGATTTTGAGACAAGCCTTGGTAAATTACACTGCAAAAACATATTATTTATTTATTTATTTTATTATTATTATTATTATTATTTTTTATTTTTTATTTTATTTATTTAATTTATTTTTTATTTTTTTTTATTCAGTGAGCTCTATATTTTCTAGATTTGTAAAATTATGAATGCATGGCAACTGAGGCTTAGATCTTTGTCTTTTGTAGGTGGGAGGTTGCCTGTAACTTGGTACCCACAAGATTTTGCTACAAAAATCCCCATGACTAATATGAACATGAGGTTGGATCCAGCAACAACTTTGTTGCTAGAAACAAGATGATAGACACAATTTCTAGAAAAAAACGTGCTAGAAATAGGATGGCATGGGAACCATCATTTTGTACACCCATTCTATGTCAAGACGGTTTAATGCTAAACATAATAAATTATTTGGAATATAGGATCGATTTTGGGTCTTAATATGGATAGCGCTCTTTCATACCATTAGCCCATGATCATTCACCATCGCTAGAGTGGCCACTCTTTCCATAACGAATTGATCTGAGTGTTGTTCCTCTTACTACTAGGAGATCCAATGATTGGGATTCAAAACAGAACCTTGCACTCGTTGGCTTGGAGTAAAAAGCCCTCAAAACGGTCATCCATGTGACCAACCACTGGAGGCCCTCAGAATGGTCATCCATGTGACCAGCCGCTGGAGGCTTTAAAACAGAATTGTAGAAACCCTCTCTCGCCACTTAGCTAAGAAAGAATTTCTTCGAAAGCAAAAACGTCACAAAATTCTATTAGAGAAGCTTCTTCCCCTGCCAAAGCATTGTGAGAAAAATCAAATGTTTTTAAATAGTTTATTAATTGGACATCGAGAACAATAGAAAATGTTATTGTTAGAACATTCGAATATTTTCATATACTTTATTATTTCCATCCTATTAAAAGTGGTTAAGGTTATGTTGAAATGCTATATATATATTATATATATTTTAATATTTTCATTTTTTATTATTAAAATATTGTTATAAGTGGTTAATGTTTTATTGAGATTGGTCACTAAGACATTAATAACCCAAGGAGTTAGATCAGTTAATTAGCCTAGTTTGAATCCCCTGGGTTAGGAGATGTCATTCACAAATGTGGAGAAACATCCCTTACATTTACTCGGAGATTTCTTGCTGAGAAAAAATCTATATTATAAATCAGTGTTCTCTCGCGTGATACAAAATCAAGTACTTTTGGTGAAAGTTTTTCAAAAATATTTTTTCTCATGCATGTGTGCCCTAAGATCTGAGAGGGTTTACCCATATAAATTTATAATCACAATTCATATAAAAATTTATAGGGAACAAATGTTATTATAATATAAGGATATTGTATTGAGTAATGTAAGCATTGTTTAGAGAATTTTCGGCAAAATCACATAAATAATCATTTGTCGACGCGTTTCGAACCAACCAGTGTGGTTCATCGTCAGGGAAAGTTAAAGAACCGATCCAGCCTGGCTAGTTAAATAGTTAGGGCAGAGACTCCAACGGCTAGATTGATAACGGCTAATTTTGACCTTAAGACCCCAGTCAAATAATTAATATTCTTTAATTATTATTATTCCAAGAAATTAGTTAAACAAATGTTATGGATCACAGAAGTCTAAATTCCTTAGTAATGTAAGCATGTTGGTACTTGAAGATATTACACATTCTATACTATAAATCAATGTTCTCTTGCATGATGCAAAATCAAGTACTTTTGGTGCAAGTTTTTTCAAAAATATTTTTTCTCATGCGTGTGTGACCTAAGACCTCAGAGGGTTTACCCATATAAATTTATAATCAAAATTCATATAAAAATTCTAGGGAATAAATGTTATTATAATATGAGGATATTGTACTGAGTAATGTAAGAATGTTGATACTTGAAGATATTGCACATTTTGTCTGACACAATAGATAAGAGGCATTTATACAGAGTATGTCACCATATACTAATGTGTTATCTCTACATTATTGAAGGGAAATTTATCTAGCTTTCTAGTTAGTGCTTGGTTGTTGTTTTACATTTTTGTTATTTCTTTTCCAAACAAAAAGACAAAAGATCAGATCAAATCTTTTAAGTTGAGGTGATATTGTACGGAACTAAGAATCAACTAGCACATATCTTCAATAAAGGCATTAAGCAAGGACAAACTTCAGAAATGCAGAAAAAAAAATGCTTGGTGAAAAGAAATGTAAAATGGTCATTTGAGGGGTTTAAGATATATATATTCCCTATGTAAGATGGCCACCCTATTCTGTGAAACAAAATATTGCAATTAAGATACGATACAACATACAATTTCATGACAAGATAAGAGAACATAAACAATATCAAGTCCAAGAGGTTAGGTCAGCGAATTAGCCCAGTTTGAATCCCTTGGGTTAGGCAGATGAGTCTAAACCAGAAAAAAATTACTAAGAGATGTCATTCACAAATGTGGAGAAGAATCCCTTACATTTACCCATGAGATTTCTTATTGAGACAAAATCTATACTATAAATCAGTGTTCTCTCACATGATACAAAATCAAGTGCTTTTGGTGCAAGTTTCTTCAAAAATATTTTGTCTCATACATATGTGCCCTAAGATCTGAGAGGGTTTACCCATATAGATTTATAATCACAATTCATATAAAAAATTCTAAGGAATAAATGTTATTATAATATGTCATGAGTGTTTTCTTGATTAACTTGCTCTAGACTTGGAATATCGTTTAATGAATTTCCTTTAATCCATTACTGTCATTTTTCATTCAATCTATATATTTTTTTCATTTGTAGTAATTGTGGTCTATTGGGTATCACTCCTACCAATGCAAGGTTTTATTGACTATACTACACCTGTACACTTCCAGGTTTGCTAATTAACAATTGCCTATTTCAAGAACCACATGCAAAGTTGGGTCACTAAGACATCAATAACCCTTCTCTGAACACAAAGTAGCATTGTGGTGAAACACTCCAATCGTTCTAGAGGGATAAATACCCACTTAAAGTTTGTGTTCCTCGAATTATTTTATTTATGCCACTAGGCCCATGCTTATCTGAGTTGGAAATTTTATCAATTTGCCATTATAGTTTCCTGTTGCCTTCCCGACAAAGCTAAAACATGGCCACAGGATTTGGTAAATACAAAATATTTCTTTTGGTTCATATATATATAGCTACTTCACATGCAATGATGTGTCATTAGCTTGAAGCTTTTGTTAAAATTTCTATTTTCCCACCCCGGTTTTCAGTTTCTCCTTATTTCTCCCATGTAGTTAAATGCCCTTTCCCATAACCATACATTCAACAAGCTGGAAAAAATAAATTTTGCTGAAAACACAAAAATTCTGGAAAATTTACAGAACGCTGGAAATTGCAGAAATAAAAATCAGCAGTAATAAACAGCCATTAAAACACATTAAAACACTGATATTTTTGGTCAACGTGACCCTGAAAAAACCCCCTACAACTCTT
This sequence comes from Pinus taeda, assembly GCA_000404065.3. Lineage (NCBI taxonomy): Eukaryota > Viridiplantae > Streptophyta > Pinopsida > Pinales > Pinaceae > Pinus > Pinus taeda. Next base: position 176,805 of record APFE031618497.1, on the reverse strand, counting down.
GGGGAAAACCAATTTGAGAGCTCTTCTTTATTTCTGAAAAATGTCTTTTACAGCAAGAAAATTTCAGCAAAAAATTACAGCAAAATAATTTTTTCAGCAAGCAAACTTATCCGTTTTTAGCCCAACGGACCACCTGGAAACTTCTCAGTTTTCAGCAAAAAATCAGCTTTTTCTGCTTGTTCTTGCTGCTGTTCTGCTTGTCTTTCTGCTGTTCTGATTTTGCTGAAGAGCTGCCTGGTATGTCTGCCAAACTGCTGCCTCTT
>APFE031618497.1:62828-110313 GCA_000404065.3 Pinus taeda | reverse complement strand
AAACCAGATGTAAGTCACTTTCGTGTTTTTGGAAGTGAGGCATGGGCCCATATTCCAGATGAAAAGCATAAAGCTTTAGAACCTAAGAGTGAGAAATGTACTTTTGTTGGATATTCTGAAGATGTAAAAGGTTATAGACTTATTCCATTTAAGTCCAAAATGTTATCATTAGAAGAGATGTAAAATTTGATGAAAATAAATCGGCCTGCGAGCCTAGTCCGGCGGATGTGCCACCTCTTCCTATCTTTTCTACTTTTGAAAACATTTCTTCTTCAGATGATGAAAGTGAGGATGACAATCCTCCCCCACCTTCTCAGGATCCTCAACTTCCAAGATGGGTCCGTGCTACTCGGGATGCAGCAGGTGATCTTGCGGGTGATCCTACAGATCAGCGACGTACACGTTCTCAGTTTGAAAGAGCCTCTTCTTTACTGGCTCAAGCTCCAGTAAATCATGATCCTGACACTTTTGCAGAAGCTTCAGGCCATCCACATTGGGAAGCAGCTATGAATGAAGAATTTCATTCATTGTTGGCAAATGATACATGGGATCTTGTTCCTCTACCAAAGGGACCCAAACTTGTTAGATGTAAATGGGTTTACAGAACGAAGTATGGAACAGATGGGAAAGTTGATAAACATAAAGCTCGTCTTGTTGCTAAGGGCTTTTCACAGGTTGAAGGCATTGACTACACTGAAACCTTCTCCCCTGTTGCCAAAATGAACTCTATCCGCCTTGTTCTTTCCCTTGCTGCCTCTTTAAAATGGGAAGTCCATCAGATGGATGTTAAATCTGCCTTCTTGCATGGGGACTTGCATGAAGAAATCTATATGGAACAACCCATTGGCTTCATCCAAACAGACTCCAGCCTTGTATGTCGACTTAAGAAATCTCTTTATGGTCTCAAGCAAGCTCCTCGGGCTTGGTATGCCAAAATGGATAGCTTTCTTTTAGAATCTGGCTTTTCTAGGTGTTATTCTGACAATACTGTCTACACCATGAAAGTGGGCAACTCTCTTATCATCCTTGTTCTTTATGTTGATGATCTAATTCTTACTGGTAGTGATCCCAACCTTATAAACCATGTGAAGTCCAGCCTTAAAAAGAAATTTGAAATGACAGACTTAGGACACTTACACTATTTTCTCGGTCTTCAAGTCTTGCAATCCAAGGAGGGTATTTCCCTTTCCCAGTCCAAGTATGCTTGTGATATTCTTCGTCATTTTCACATGGAAGATTGTAAGCCAGCTCCTTCTCCCTTTCAGTCTGGAGTCAAACTTTCAGTCTCTTGTACTTCTCCTGAAGTTGATTCTACCTTATACCGTCAACTTGTAGGAAAACTCTTGTATTTAACCCATACTCGTCCTGACCTTTCCTTTGCTGTTGGCCTTGTTGCTCGTTTTTTGCAAAACCCCCGTGAAAGTCATTGGAAAGCAGCTAAAAGAATACTTCGTTATGTTCGAGGTACAATACAGTTTGGGATTCATTACAGTGCCAAAGCAACTCCTCTTTAGTTGGTTTCACTGATTCTGATTGGGCTGGTGACCCTGATGATCGGAAGTCTACTGCCGGTTATGTCTTCACTCTTGGTTCAGGACCTATTACATGGGCTTGTAAGAAACAGGCTGCCATTTCTCTTTCGTCAGCAGAAGCAGAGTATCGTGGTGCCGTGGAAGCTAGTAAGGAAGCCTTGTGGCTTCGTCAGATCCTATCATAATTGGGCTTTGAGCAGCAGCATCCGACTACACTTTGGTGTGATAATCAAAGTGCCATTCATCTTTGCAAAGATCCAGTTCAGCATCACCGCAACAAACACATTGAAATTCACATGCACTTCATCAGAAAGCTCATTCATGACCATGTTCTTGAAGTGCAATATTGTTCAACAGATGATCAGGTTGCAGACATCTTCACAAAGGCTCTCACAGAGGCGAAGTTCACTAAACTTCGATATATGCCTGGAGTTCAGGAAGTTGTCACTAAGGGGGGATAGGCTCTAGTGCCTCCTTCCTTCTCCTATTGTGTCATATTTGTAAATCCTTCAATCCTATCCCAAGTTGTTCTTAAGGGGGGATGTTAGGATATTCCGACACATAGGAAATAGTTAAGTTCAACTTGGTCTAGTATAGAGTTAGGTATAGAGTTAGGTAAAGTGTGTTTCTTTACCGTTGTACATATTGTAACTTACAATCCGACGGTCACGATATGTAGTGATCCGACGGTTCATTCTCTCCTCGGTATTACCGACACTTGATCCGTGGCTTGACACCCGATTGGTCCATGAATTCTACTTAAAGCGCATGGAGGGTCATTTGTAGGTTCACCGTGCATGAGAGAAGCTTATGTAAATTTTTATTCTTTTATTAATAAATTTCCTGTAGTAGCCACATTGGTGTAGGCCGTGGACTGTTTCCCTCTCTGAGGGTTTTAACCATGTCAAAATACTGGTGTATTGATCTGTGATCTATTTGTGAGCGGTGTCCTTTTGGTGTTCTGTCTGAGGAACTTACCCTGTAAATTCCTACAGATGTCATTCCGAGACCTAAAAGAAAAACTATCATGACTTTGAAGTGGTTATACAATATTAAGCATGGAGCTGATGGAAGTATTGAGAAGTATAAAGTGAGGTTCATGGCTAGAGGGTTCTCCCAAAAATAGGGAGAATATTATGATGATATATTTTCACCTGTTCCTTACCACACCACCAATAGATCGATCGTTTCCCTTGCTACTATTCAAGGATGGACTCTTCACCAGATGGAAGTGAATACTTCATTTCTTCATGGCATACTACAGGAAGAAGTATATGTTGAGAAACTTAAGGTATTTGAAGTAAAGGAAAGAAAGACTCACGTTTGCAGGTTGAAAAAGACACTTTATGGTTTGAAGAAAGCTGCCAAAGCCTAGTATGCTTGCATTGATAGTTACCCGATGAAGCTTGGATTCATAAGAAGAAATGATGACCTAAACCTCTACATTAAAGTGGTCCAAGGTATGCCTTTGATTTTGGTTTTATTTATTGATGATTTATTCTTGACAGGTTGTGAGCCTTTGATGCTCAAATGGAAGAAGGAGTTGGTCTCTGAGTTTGAGATGAAGGATCTTGGCTTGATGCATTAATTCCTAGGATTAGAGGTGTGGTAAAGACCTAATGATATTTTCCTTTCTTAATGAAAATAAGTTGTGAAGTTGTTGGAAATATTTGGAATGGTATAATGCAAGTCCCTGGCCACACCAATGGAGATGAACTTCAAAAATTTATGTGGTGATGCTGCTAAACCTGATTTGGCGAATCTTTTTGAGTATCGACAGTTAATTGGGGCATTGATGTTCCTTGTGAAAACCCGTATGGAAATATGTTTTGCAGTGAACACTTTGAGTCAATTCATGGCTGAGCCTCTTCATGTACACTAGGTTTCTTCGAAGCATGTGATGAGATATTTGCATGGGAAAATTACGCTTGGTCTAAGATATACTGCACGAGATGTACGACTACATGGATGCACTGATGTTGAATATGACATAAATGTTATTGACAAGAAGAGCACATTAGGATGTTTCTTTTGTTTGGGTTCTACCATGATATCTTGGATGAGTAGGAGATATAAGTCTATGGCTTTGAGCATAGCCGAGGCAGAGAATATTGCTGCTAGTGTGGCTAACTACGAGGCAGTTTGGTTGAGGAATCTCTTTGGAGATCTGTTTGAGAAAGTTATGGACACAATAATGATATATTGCAAAAATAAGTGGGATCATATTGGCAGAGAATCCTATATTTCATGACAAGTACAAGCACATTGACGTCTTGTATCACTATATTCGAAATATGGTGCAAAGAGGAGCAGTGAGATTTCATCACATTTAGACTAATGAGCTGATAGAAGATATATTGACCAAGGCATTACCAAAAGGGACTTTATTAGTCTTTAGAGAGAACCTTGGACTGATGGATGTGACCCTCCTAGGTAAGGGTTCTTATTGATTGAGGACATTGAGCTATTCTCTTCCCCCCTGTCTGAACTCCTAGGGTGAAGAATTGAGCCGAAGCGCTCCTGGGGATGAGGGAAATTTGGAAAATAGGATAGGCTGTGATCCTTACCTCATGGTAAATTGTATCCTATCTATTGTTGAGAAATATGATAGTTTATGATCCTTACCTTCCATGGTAAGTCATATCCTTCCTATTGTCTCTCTTTGGTCTTGATAGAGTATACCCGAGTTGGTATCCTACCCACAAGCTAAGATTGTTGGGATTATGTCCCACCCATCTGGCCAATGGGTGTTGGCTACTGGAGTTAAGCACTATCCTTTCCATTCATGGTAAGTGGTATCCCACTCAATTTATGGGATGCATGTGTTCTACCACTGACCCCTGAGGATGAAGTTGGGAAGATCAATAGACAATCAGATAGTCTATGATCCTTACCTTATGGTAAGTGGTACCCTGCCTCTTGTCATAGGTTAATAGGATAAAGTGTGATCCTTACCTTACGGTATGTGGTATCCTGACTATTGTCCTTGGAAAGAGGGTGGTAGCTTGAGCTCCCCTATGATGTCAAATTATTATTCTTTTAGATTCGATTATTCAACATACGAGAAAAGATTAGAAGAGATGATAAGGGACAACATTGATGATGACACATTTGAGATGGGACATATGATGCAGTCAGAAATTTCTCCCTAGTTGAGAGGGAGTGTTGATTTGGTAGCTCAGGAACATATTCCCTCCTTTTAAAAACCCTTCTCATCTAGATAAGACCCTATTTTCCCTTGGAAGAATTTAATTTGGTTAAGGAAAAATATATTTTTAATGTGAAAATCCAGATGTAAACAAAAGTACAGGTTGGGCTAAAGCACAAATTCAATCTCCAAGAAAGTATATAAATACAACTCAAAGGCACCTCATTTGGACACACATCTCACACTCTTCTTCTTCTTCCTTGGAGGTTCATAAAATCTGAAATTGCAGGTGTTCTTTTCACACATGCAAGTAGGAGAGAGAGTATTTCAGGAGGGCCAAAATATGTCCTTGACCAATGTTGACTAGCGTTGATTTTTTGGGTGTTGGAGCATGGTTTGACTTAGCATTTTTGGACTATTTAGGAGGCCACATTCTTTGGCACAAACAATGATGTTTTCTAGGAACTTTGACTACATTTGATCGTAGAATTTGATAGTAGATATGGCCGTAGACTTTCTCTCTCCCTTCACCAAGTTTGATTGAGTTGTTTGGGGCTATTTTGACTGAGGGTTGACCTGCTTGGCAGGCTGAATATTTGGAACTTTGACCAAGCTCTTTTGGAGTTTTTTCTATCACTGAATTGTGATTGGTTAGGTCATCTTTGACTGTTGTTGACTTTGTCCAGATTTGAGGGTTTGACCAAATTTGACTTTTGGGTTCATCTCTTGGATTTTGGATATTAGTTTATTGGAAAGAAAAAAATATTGACCTTTGAATCTTGGTTGATGAATTGGATCATTGTATCTTTTTGTTGAACATTTTATGATAGTCTAATAAGAAGAAGAATTTGAAAGGGTTTTTACCCTTGTGGGGTTTTCCTTAGTCTTTGACCAAATTTGGTGTCTCTTGTTATTGCTCTTGATTTTCCTCCACTATCATTGTACTTAACAAAGTTATAGATCAAACGAGAACTATTAAAAAACTCCTAAAGAAACATGAAAAAATAACCCAAAAATGAAAATTGTGTATGCTAGAATGATGTTTTTTTTTAGGGTAAATTATCAACACTTTTTTTAAATGGAAGTAAAAACCATTTTTTTTTTTAAATGGATGAAAAAAACACTCTCAAAACAACAAGTGTTGATGCTGGAACAAAAAAAACTGGGTTACAATTTTGACGATTTTTAGCAATGGAATTAAAGATAAAATATTAGGATTTTGAAAAGCCATAAAATTCCAACAATTATTAGACATGATGTTAAAGATAAAATATCATGTCTCAAAGCCTTATAATTCCAACAATTTCCATCCATGTTGTTAAAGATAAAATATCTTGACTCTAAAAAACACTGAAATTGTAATTGTACAATAGCATTAAAGATAAAATATCATAACTTGAAAAACCTTTAGACTTTGACAAATTTTCAACCATGGAATTAAAAACCTTAAATTTTTAATATATTTCAATCATGAAATTATGGACAAATTATATGACAAACAATTTTAAAAAATGAACAAGTAAATGGAAGATTCATTATTCCAAGGGTAATTTTTATTTTAAAGGCTAAAACTATAGCTTTTTTCAAATCTTAGCCTAAGACAACTTATCCTATTACAACAAATACCTAAAAATAAACCATCATAACAAAGTGTCCCATTTTAATGAGGCATTAAAATTTCAACGTTTTTAAAACTACCTTATACCAAATGATAACAATAAATAATATCATGGCAATATCACTGTATAATTAAAAAAATCAACATTAATTCTAATATCTCTTTACTTTTAATCAAAATATCAACATTGGTAGATTGAATATAACATAAATTATTTTTGTAATTCATTATTGCATTCATTGCATTGTGGATATTCTAAAGAGATGAATTCTTCATAATTAAAACATATAATCCAACAAACATAGAAATGAATCATAACTTCATGTAAGATCATATCGAATTCAAAATATTTTTTTCAAGTTACCATGCAAACATCATTTACATAAAATGTCTTAGACATCTATTCAAAATCACTCATACGTTCTCGTACACCATCAGAATCTACATCTTTAGATGAATGACTGGATGCAGATGAATATGCCCATAGTTTTCTCTTTCATCAACTAGATCCCCATCCGAGTCAACATGCATGCCCACCACTTTAGGTTTCAAAAGTATTCTAGATCCACGACTAGGTTCAATGGACTCTCATCTCAACATTGTTTCTTCTGGTAGAAACTTCTTCAAAATCTCTATGGTCCTGAAGTGAAGAGTTCATCTTTTTGTTAAATTGAAGTCATAAACAAGTAAGTCAACATCATCCAATTTTAAGAGGCATGTGCGGCGATGATTTTTGCACCATTTCTTATTCTTTTTCTGCCAATTTGTTTATCAACTACCATCTCTGGCTTGTACACACCATTAAATGGGTGGATATTTGTGGCATACCAATGTACTTGAACAACTGTAATATCTTCATTTTATTCAACGACCTTTATAACTTTGGAAACTCAAAATGGATAGCCAAGTGGATCTCCATCTACTAATATTTCTATCACGCAACCCTCCTTAATATCCCACACAAAACCATTGGAAAGTTCTTCCATGGCTTTAAGTTGTGCACATGATCTTCTAGAACCAATATAGATTTATCTTTCCTCTACCTGTGGAGAATCAATAATACCTTGAGATTGTTGTTGTTCAACAATGTGTCTTTCCTCCTATTCATTTGGCATATTTTATGGCCAAATAAATGGAGTATTCAAAAGTGTATCTTCATTTCTTGATCTTGAAATGATATCACTTTGACTATTGAAAAAATACTCCCACCAAACAGAATCAACAACATCAAAGTACTCATATGTATCTCTAATACATATTTTAATTTCTTCCTAGCATTAAAAATAATTTATATCTCTCTTATTCCTTCATGCATTATGGAGTTCAGCAACTGGTTGTAATAATAATATCTTTGATGCAAATATTGGATGATTTGGAATGAACTTCAAAAATGCTAAACCTGATGACAACCCCCATTTGCAACAATTGAATAATTCTTGCCCCGTATAAGTGTTTTCCCATTAGTTTTTTGATACAAAATTGATGCTGGAAACTAATTTCATTAAGTTGTTCAATGCATTTCTCTTGACCATGCAATCCCAGAATAAACCTTTGCATGTCAATAGTTTCTTCCAAGACATGAAAAACATGTTGTAGAATGTATGAATTTTTAATACATTAAATTAATGATGGTAGGTTCCCAACATCCTTCCTCCTCAATGTTACCAAAAATAAATAAAAAATAAAATCAATATGGTCATGAGTGTTTCCAACAAGAAAGAAACCAACTTTTACCTTTTTAAAAATTCCCAATTCAACAAGCATGTTTAGATATCCAAAAACAACTTGATTTTTGTTTTCATGGCTTGTGTTGTTTAAGTGCATATACAAAACTTCAGGAATAATATGAGACCAATGAGAAACCATATCATGGATTATATTTATGGTCATATTTGTATCATTATGAATATTTGGTGTTGTGACGTAAACCATTGGAAACATCTTCCCATTAAAGACCATACAACCAACCAAGTGAAACTGAATAAACTTTTCCTCTTGTAAATGTTTTGGTGTGCGGACAAAATGTGCTAGAAGTATTTTCTTTTGGTTCATACCATCAATTATCAAGGCCAAATATTTATTTGTATTATCATAACACTTCTTTCGATGCTTATACAATTTTTGTCTTTCACTTGTTTCCTGATTGTGATGTTCTTGAAGTTCTTTGACAATGGATTTTTCACAAAAAATAAAATAAACCTATTAATAAATATAGTTTCATAGTTGATAACTATCCAATTCTTAAAAATGATGTTATGGATGCATACCTCTTTCTTCCCCTTGACATTTATACCTTTTAAATTTTAAGAGAAATACATGTACTGCAAACCCCCATCATTGCCTTTTTAGGAATATGAACATTGTTGAATTCATTCTTCCATATCATTGTAAAATATGAATATGTAATAAAATTACCATCTCCTTCAACACCTTCTGCATATTTTTTATAGAAGCTATAGATTTATCATCTTGAGAAATTATCTAGAACATGTATTGTGTCTTTATTTGACATACACTCTCCATGCTTTGAAACGAATTCTTTCATCCATGACATTGCAGTAATTGTTGATGGCCAAACCTCTCTTTTATAATTCACTTTTGAATAAAATTTAGGATCCTTTTCCAATCTTTCTTGGATTCTTAACAAACAAAAATTACCAATTGAATGCAACATTTTGAAAGCTTGGTCACACGGAATGAGTCGAGGTTGCAGACAAGATCGACCTCCCTAGTATCTAAAGATATCTAGTGACAAGCAAGCCAATCAAAAACTATCTTTATCTAAATATGCAATTAAAAACAAAGGAAAAAAAGTGTTTTAGGCCTACCTTGGGTCCAATGTAAGTTTGTGGAAGCCTCACTCCCTTGCTTCAAATGAGCTTCCTTGAAGTAAGTCTGCAAACACAAACAAGCAAACAAATTAAATAGCACCTGAAAAGCCAATATCATAAAGCATATCCATCATAATGATCAAGGAGATTATGAAACAAACCACATAAGACAATTTGTTGAGAAAAATGAATCTGATTGTATTAATTCAAATGAAGAAGAACTTTACAACCTGTGCCTTGATGCTGTACAAGCTCCTCCCGGGGTCCGACAAGAAGTCTCCTCTACTTTGACAAGTTTCACTCACTTCCCAATGAAACCAAAAGGTATGTGATCTCTCCTCTCAAGTTTAACTAGGAAGTCCCAATTCCATCAGCATTTACACTCAAAATGTTCAGCTTCTAACCTCTCCAGCAACTGACCCAATGCCTTAATTTATAGTGCAATGGAGGGAAGTTACTAGGTCCTCCTTCAAAGGGATAAAGCCCTCCTTCAAAGGGATAGCTCCTCCTATCAAAGGATTAGCTCCTTCTCTTTTGGGATGCATGAATCACCTTGGAGCGAACAATCCACGTCAAAATTCCTTCTAGAAACATCTAGAATTAACCCAAAGTGAGTTTTTTAGAATAACCTTGCGCCTTTTTTACTTTTACAGGGGTACGCACCCACCCCTTTACAGACAGAGCGTGCAGATACGCAGGTAATATGAATAAAGGGTGCGGGCCCGCAGGCAAAAGTGAGAGAAAGTGCAGAACCAAAGTTTTATTGATTTTCAATGTCTTTCTCTCATTTGCAAAGCTTGACATGAAGAGCTAAGGTCTGAGACTTTCTTAGGAGGCCAATATAAGTGATGATAGACCCATATTGACTGCAAATAGTCATGGTGACGATATTTTTGTGTAACACATACTCTGAAACAACCTTTTCTAAATTAGTTTGTTGTTTAGCATTACAGCCCTCAAATACATTGATTTTATCAAGTTTCTTTTCCTTTACAATCATCAGTAAGAATTGTTTACATGAATTTATCATTCGTTTCATTTTCCCTGAGTTTATGGGAGTATAATTATTCTTGAGCTTATAATCTCTGACAAAGTATTCGATTCCATCTTTAACAAGTAGATACTTGTTTTCAGCTCTATAGAAAATAGCTTTTCTGTCATACAAGTAAGGACTTCCTAAAACAATTCCACATATATCCAAAGGAATTATTTCTAACTCAACCTCATCTACAAATGCTAACCCAAAAGAAAACTTGAGTTTGCATTGTCTAGTCACTTGTAGTTGTGCTTTATGATTTAACCATCCTAATGGGTATGGTTTCTTGTGAGGTGCAGTCACTAATCCCAACTTCTTTACAATTGCTTCAGAAATTAAATTTACTTGTGAGCCACTATCAAACAAAGTATCAATCTTTTGATGTTTGGAAATAACTCGAATGTGGAAAAGCTCATGTCTTTTTCTCTCATTTTCTTCATCAATAGTAGATTGTGCATAATTACTAGCAGATGCTTCAGAATTCTTACCTCTTATACCTGTGGCTACAATGGTTGTTTCATCTCCTGAGTTTGACCCCAAATCTTTCTGAATAGCTGCAGCAATCTTCTTCTTCTTTCCCTCGAACTTCTTAGGTCTCAGCTCTGGATGCAGAATCCAGCAATGCTCATCATCATGCCCATCCTTCTTACAGTGAGTGCATGAAGAATTGCTCTTATGTGTAGTGTTAGCCTTCCTTCCTTTCCATTTCTGTTTTCTGTTCTCCTTATTCTTGCTTGCAATCGGTTGGGATGATCCCCCAACTTCTGGACTTCCATGCTTTCCTCTATATTTTAGATGAGTAGCTTGTACAAATACCTCATCTATACTAGTGGGATTAAACATGAGGATAGTGTGCCTCATGTACCTGTGTAGACCACCAATGTACTTCAACAGAGTCTCAGGTGAGTCTAATGAGATTCCTAGAATCAATGCTTTCTTTCTAAATTCTTGGGTGTATCCTTGTACACTTTTCCCTTTCAACTGTCGAAGAGTTTGCCAACTCATCATGGCTTGCTGCATGTAGGCCAATGGATAGAACTGCTTTTTAATTGCAGAAACAAATTCACTCCAAACAGAAATAGTCTTACCATGTCTTTTCATGTCATCTTGGGTCCTACCTTCCCACCAAACCAAGGTAGTGCCTCCAAGGCATAGGCTTGTCAGCTGAATCTTGCTCTTGTCTGAATCAATACTCTGCACTCTGCAATAAACATCATCTTCTCCTTTGTCTTGTTTCGAACCTAATGAATCTTCATCCTTGTGTTTTCTAAAGTCCCTATATGTTTCCTCTACCATGGACTTTATGGCTAGGAAAATATCTATGAATTGAGGGTCCAGCCCCATAGAACCTTCCTCTGACATTGTCTACTGAGGTTAGACTCTCCCAATTTCAGGATTAGTTTCGACCAACTCTCCTCCTCCTAATTTGAGCTTTGATCTAGTTAGCATTCAACAGCTAAATCCAACACAAGCTTGTCTAACCTTAATAGCCTATAGCTCTGATACCACTTGATCTGAAAATCACTCGTGAGTGATCTCAGTTAAATAATTAATGAATGAAGGTATTACAGACTCATGTGTTGATGTGTCTATGTTATCTTAGGCAATGGATCGATCAGATTGCAAAATACACAGACACTGGAAAATGGAAAACAGTAAGAGAAACACAGTAAGCAAATATAAGAACATAAAGAATTAATAAGGAGTTCACCTAATCCTCCTGGGATACGTCTCTGGTCCAACTTTCAGTGGTGGCCTTCTTTTATTGTGTCTTTAAAGCAGAGTTTTTACAGTGAGGAGCTCAATTTGAGTCTTCTGAAACAGATAATGCTTAGTAGGGTGGTTCATGGATTCCCCAAGCCACTAGAGTGCACAGACTCTTCCTTACCAAGTCTCGACCTCAACTAGTCTGAATGGGATGAGTCCAATTTGGTACCCACTTCCCGACAGATATCCTCACATGGATTGCTTGAACCTCTCAAGCCTTCTGTCTGCTCGATGTTGCTTTACTCTGCAGGTCAGCTCAGCTCTCTGTCTTCTGTTTCTTGCTTCTTCTCTATTCTGTCTCTTTGTCTCACTATCTCCTTCTTTCTTACAGTGCTCGCTTGTTTTTGTTCTCTGTCTGTTCATGGCTTAAAGCCAATACGTCCTTCACTGTTCGCTTCCTCTTCCACCTCTTCAGATCGCCTGTTGTTTTTCTCTTGGAATTTCCTACCTCTGTGTCATCGCCACTGTGTAACGTCTCACAGGGAAGTGGCCACTTGTCCTCTCACGAACTGCGCCAGCTCTTCCTTAAACGGTTTGGTATTTCGGTTATGTCGTGTAATGATTCATCCGCCAACTCAGCGGTCAAATCAGACTTCATACTTTTATATGCCACAGCTTATTTCTCCCTCCAGATCCGGTTTCTCATCGGGCACAATCTCCGCCATTAGATGTGGATCCCCTAGATCCTACGGTGTTCGCTCTTATCGCGCGGTTGACTTGCTCGAACTTTAGCCCGCGATGAGAGGCGGTTTTCTCTCTCATCCTCCGGACACGTGTCATGCAATGTGTGGAATCACTCATTCTTCTACCAAATCCGCTTACCACCCAAAATGCCTCCGATATTCTGCCGGTTTTGGAGCGCAGGACCCACCTTTCGCTTTAGCGCTTTTCCTACAGTTTCCTGGCTTCCCATGCGACCGAGCGCTCGGGGCTTCTCCTTCTCGAGGGATTTTGCCCAACGATGCGCGATTAGCGCTAATCACGCATTAGAAACGACCTCCGTTTTCCGATCCGGACTTCCTAACTACTAGTTTGCGTCATGTGCGGTCTCCATGAGCCTTGGTCAGCGTGCTTTGACTGAGGTCCTCGTTGTTCCTTGCTGGCTACAAACTGCCACTGTCGAGAAGTCTTCCTGATAGCTCTTTGTTCACAACTTTTTGAAGTCTATCTAGATTTGATACAGTCATAGAACTTTGATAATTTTAATGGATCCAATTCGAATCAGGGGTTAGAGTATTTTTTGAGGAAAACTTTGCAAGCGAATTGTAAACCATCAAATTTTGAAAGATTTCATTGTAAATTCTTAAAAGAATTTGACTAGAGCCAAGTGAAAAGCTCAGTCATTTTTCTCCTTCAACGACTATACGAGGGTCAAGGCCAAGCCCCAATAGATCGCTTTTTTGTGTGGCATGTTTCGTGTGACATGTTGCTCATCTTTTTCTTGTGCTTGACTATTTTTGGTGCAAAGCTTCAAAGCTACAATGTCAAAGTTAATTAATTTGTTCTCTGATTCCGATACATGTTAAAATTTGGGTACCAGAGGACAAGTGGTTCCCTAAGGCTTTGATCTTTGGCCTAGGGAAAAGTATCCAAATTTATTTGTACTTTTCTCCTAAAGTGACTTTATAAATGGTAAAGTCAATTTAATTTAAAAGTGATTCCATAAGTGGTAAAGTTACATTCTAATTTAAAGGTGACTTTATTAAAGTCAATGAAGAATTAGAAAATGAAAAAGTGACTATGGAAATAAAAGGCAAAGTGGGTCTTTATTTAAGTGGGTGAGTTAAAAAATAGAAAGTGAGAATTAAATGCACATTTATTCTCATCCCTATATCTAAATGAATCTCAATCATTAGATCTTAGGGTAACCCAAAAGGTCATTTAGAGAGTACAAGGAGAAGATAAGAGAAAAAAGATTAATTCATTCTTTCATGAGCATTTGAGAGAAAGAGAAAACTTCTATGCAAGGAAGAAGTGAAGGAGAGCAGTAAGAAAACATTTCAGCGAATCTGGGCAGCAACATTTATTGGCACGCATCCTAAGGCAAAATCCTACAGTAGAAGAAATGCACAAGAATTGAGGAAGAGGGACAACAACAATGGAACGAATTTCGAGGCAGATTTGGGCATGATTTTTGAGGCATTTGTACTGTTGAAATCCGTACGGTCCGTATAGTCTATACAACAAGTTCTGGGCATGCTTTTTGAGGCAGGCCATGCAACATTTAATGTTGTTTTATTGCTGGAAAAATTTATGTTTTGGCTATTTGCTGATTGGCATGATTTTCGAGGCGGAGTTCAAGCACAGAAATCGAGATAAGTTGTAATTTGTGGTTGCTGGAATTTTTACTATGTATTTCAGTTTCTCTGTAAAAGCATTTTTAGAAATAAAGAAGAGCTCTCAAACTAGTTTTCCCCAAGAGTTTTAGGGGGTTTTTCCAGGGTCACATTGACTAAAAATCACTGTGTTATTTTCTGTGTGTGGTTGTCATAATTTTGTTGTGTTTTTATTTCCGCAATTTCAGCAGTTGTGAAATCTATAAATTTGTGTTTTCAAAAAATAATGTCATTTCCAGATTTTAGAATTTTTTATCATGCTTGGATTTAAAACTAAATGCATGGAATGATAAGGAAAACCGAGGACCGGAGTGGGGGTTGAAATTGTTCAATAAGCTTGAAGGGGTAAAATCATACAAGACATGGAAATGCCTCATTGAAAGCACTTTAATATATAATGAATTGTGGCGAGACATATGTGATGGAGACATTAAGCCTAATAAAGCCACAAATGCAACTTCATGTGCAAAATGGGAAGTTAAAAATATCAAGGCACTAGCTCTTATAAAGTCTTCAGTTAATGATGAGATGTATATTCATATTGAAAACGCCTCAGATGCATGGTCTGCTTTGCGTACTTTCAAAGATCTATTTGATACACAACCTGAATAAAAAAAGGTTGATCTACAATTAAAGTTTCTTCAACAAAAATTAATTAAATCGGGAGATGTCCTTGAAAATATCTCCAGGCTTAAAATTATTAAGCAAGAAATAGTAAAAGCTGGATTTCAAACAGTAGATGATAGTTTTATGACCACAATTCTCATTTTTGAATTGCCTTCTTCTTACACACATTTTTTGAAAACTCTACAATTGACCGGAAAGTTGGATAAATTAAATTTTGACGAGCTGAGTGAAATGTTGGCTTAACATGACAAAACCTTTAGAAAAAAGAAACAAGGGGAAGATGTCTTCTTCACAGAGGCCAGCACGAGTAAATCATCAATTGACAGTTCCAGAGGCAAAGGAAGAGGACATTTCAATCAACATCTAGCGACACATAGTGGACAAGGTCGTGGACAAAGTCAAAGCAGAGGCAACTTTCAAGGAAGATGCCAAAGTCAAGGCAAAGGCAATTTTCAAGGTAGAGGCAACAATCAAGGAATAGGCCAAATTCAAGGCAAAGGTCAAACTCAAAGCAGAGGCAGAGGACAGTATCAAGGAAGAGGCATAGACTCGAATGAAATTGTCTGCAGAAGATGTAACATAGTGGGCCATTTTGCAGGAGATTGTAGAACTTCCGTTGATAAAATTCCAAAGTTCCATCAAAACATAGCTCAATTTGCTACTAATCAAGATAATGATGGTTTGTAATATGTCTTTGCATCAAGTCAAAGCTCAAAATCAGCAGCATTAGTTTCCAATTTTCTTAAAAGTGATTATGAAGATGCATGGATTTTAGATACAGGAGTAACTCAACACATGAATTTTTTACGAGACTTCTTTTGGAACTTCCAACCATGTCACCTTAGTTCAATATTTATTGTCGATGATACAAAACATACTCCTTATGGAAAAGGTGTTGTTAAAGTTTATCTTCCTGACATCGGAGAAAGATTGATTTCAAATGTATGGTATGCACCCACCTTTAAAAAGAATTTGTTGTCTTTAGTCTCGATCCAATAAGCTAGACATCAGGTGGTTTTGGAGGATGGCCTTGTTCAAATTAATTCAATCAAACAAATTATGAAAACAGTGATGATAGGGTATGAAGATGGAAAACTGTTCAGGATGAAAGGAAAAATTATTCCAAGGAATTTTGACTTTGTAGGGGCAACAAGCACAAACATTTCACCTATCAGATTATGGCATGTGAGATATGGACATACAAACTTTGGCAGTCTCTCTCAACTACAAAAACAGGCAATGGTTAAGGGACTACCTACCTTCAAGAAAGAAAATGCAAGATGTAAAGCTTGCATTTATGGAAAACAAAGTCGAGAGACTTTCCTGACAAGTTCATGGCGAGAAAACAGATGTTTCCAATTAGTACATAGTGACATTTGTGGACCCTTGCAAGCTTCTTTAGGAGGTTACAAATATTTATTACTCTTCATTGATGATTTCAGCAGACTGACATGGGTTTACTTCTTGAAGCATAAGTAAGAGGCATTTTAAAATATAAAACTTTTCGTTAACTTTTTGAAAACGAAGTCAAAGAAAAGATTAGCACTCTTAGAACTAACAATGGAGGAGAATTCGCTTCAAATGAATTCCAAAGTTATTGCAGAGAAAATGGGATCAAACGACATGTTACAAATGTCTACACTCCACAACAAAATGGAGTAGTAGAAAGAATGAATCGCACTTTGTTAGGAATGGTTAACTTTTAAAAAGTTAAGTCCTATTTATTGGGCAGAAGCAATCCATACAGTTGTTTACTTAAGGAACAAGTCTCCCGCTGCTTCTTTGGATGGAATCACACCTTATGAGGCATGGTTTGATTTCACACCTAAAGTTAAACACCTTAGGGTTTTTGGTTTCATGTGTCATGCCTTAGTTCCAAAAGAAAAACAAACTAATCTTGACTCACAAAGTTTGAAATGCACAATGATTGGATATTTGAATGGGAAGAAAGGGTATAGGCTTCTGTCAAATGGGAGATTTATTGTTAGCAAAGATGTAATTTTTTATGAAACTGAAAGTAAGAGTGCTGAAGAAATAGAAAATCTTCTTCAAAAATTGGAAACAAAAGGAGATAAAAGGAAAGGATGCATTCAAAGTCAACCAAATTCACAAAATTGGTATGAACTTGATTTTCCTTCGTCTGAATATGATTTGTCCAGTCCATCTACTTCACAACACAGTCTAGGTCTTCTAGCAGTTCATTATAATCTCCTAGTAACAGTAGTCCTTCTGACAATGATTCTTTGCCCCCAAAATTTGTAGTTGATCAACGTACCTCTATTTACATTAATCCTCTTTATAATGATGGTGACTTTTCAAAATCTCAAACAAGTGAACATCAATTGCCAAAATGGGTTGTTCAACTTTTGAAAGATGTAAGGCCAAATGAGAAAAATCAAACAGGAACAAGGGGGTCAACCAGGAATGAAGGAAATTTTGCCTTAATCACGAATGATTTTACTGAACCCTCCACATACAAAGAGGCAGTAAAATATAAAGAATGGCAATAGGGTATGGTTGAAGAATATAATGCAATTCAAGACAAACAACACTTAGAAACTTGTTGATTATCCTCAAAGTGTTAAACCCATCAGATGAAAATGGGTTTACAGGATTAAGTACAACCAAAATGGACAAATCGACAAGTACAAATATAGACTTGTCGTTAAGGGTTTTTTTCAGCAGGAAGGTATTGATTATGAGGAAACTTTTGATCCTACAGAAAAATGGAACACCATTCACTTAACACTCGCATTAGTAGCACAAAAAGGATGGAAATTTCATCAAATGGATGTAAAGAGTGCTTTCCTCAAAGGAGATTTACAGGAAGATGTATATATGACACAACCGCCAATTTTTGAAATTGAAGGGCAAGAACATAAAGTCTGCAAAGTGATCAAGGTTGTATATGGGTTAAAACAAGCTCCACGAGCTTGGTATGCCAAAATGGACGAATACCTTCGAAAAGTTGGCTTTCAACGAAGTGAATCTGATGAGACTTTGTATGTACATCAACATGGTAAAAATATGGTGATTCGTGTTATGTATGTAGATTATTTGATCATTACTGGAAATAATGATGATCATATTATACAGGTGGAAAAAGGGTTACGTGCAGGATTTAAGATGACAGATTTGGGACTACTTCACTACTATCTTGGAGTCTAAGTATTCCAACATCCACATCATATTTTCATTTCTCATAGTAAGTATGCAGCAGAAGTTCTTCGGCGGTTTGGAATGCAGGATTGCAAGCCTATTCTTACCCCCATGGAACAAAACTTGAAACTTTCAAAATTTGAAGGGGGCAAAAGGTGGACAACACTACTTATAGACAGTTGATTGGCAACCTGATTTATCTGAAAACCACTCGACCGAATATATCTTATGTAGTTAGTATTCTTTCACGCTTTATGCAGGAACCATGAGACAACCATTGGAATGCAGCCAAAAGGGTTCTACGATATATCCAAGGAACAAAGATTTTGGTCTTCTTTACAAAAAGACCAATGATTTTGTACTTGGCAGATTTTCAGATGCCAACTTTGTTGGCAGTATTGATGATCGAGCATCAACCTTAGCTTATTTAATGAACATGGGGTCAGCTAAAGTATCTTGGAGTTGCAAGAAACAAGCTATGATGGCCACTTCTTTAGCTGAAGCAGAATACATACCACCATGGGAAGCAACATGTGAAATTGTTTGGTTGTGCAGAGTTTTGTAGGATTTGGGCATTCCTCAAGCAGAAGCTACATCATTATTCATCGACAGCAAGTCAGCCATAAAGCTTGCCAAGAATCCATTTTTTCATTCCAAAACAAAACATGTGGACACCAAGTATCATCACATCATATTGCTCATTGCCAAGGATGTCATCAAGCCAATTTATCATCCTTCAGAAGATTCGGTCTCCGATATTTTCACAAAACCACTTGGCAGGATCAAATTTACTAAGTTTAGAGATGAACTTGGTATCTGTTGTAATGTATCTTTGGACCATGAGGGGGAATGTTATATGATCCAAAATACATAATTCATAGTTCACAAAGTTAGGATAGAATATTTATTTATTTAGAATATTGAATTAAATATTGGAGACACTTAGAAATAGAATATTGTTGTAAAAGAACCTACAGTAGTTTCAACACTGCAGTAAGGGTTTCCAGGCAGTCACTTGAAGGGATCAAATTATCCTTGCGTTGAAGTGATCTTCTCAGCCAGCAAAGTACCTTAAGCAAGAGAAGTGTGGAGGAAAGAGACAAGGAGAGAAAGAAGCAAGATATTTCATGGTTGGTAGCATATCATATCCTTGGCGCAGTGGGTGATTGGACAACAGTAAGAAGAGATTAGTGTCTTTGATCTTGGAGTCATTTGGTCTCAAGGGTCTTGTATTTGTCTTGGAAATTTTGTCAGGAGAAGAAACTATAAGAAGAATTACCGTGGATTTTCCTCTCAGGTTTGGAGAGGTTTTGCCTTGACTGTTGCCTATATCTTGTGTTATTTTTCTTTTGATTATTATGCATGGTAGCTAGTTGATGAAGTTAATAATGACTAACATATAAAATTCCATGTTTTGAATTATCTAAATATTGAAATCACTTCACAAGCAGTTATCAAGTCACAGAAATCATTAACAAATCAGCCCTTAGATTTCTCAACAGTCAAATATCCTTAATACATGTTCGGCTTCTTGCTTTCACGGAAAGTCCCCCTTGGTGCAATGTGTCTCTTGGCATCTTCGAGAGTCTCCCTAGGCAATGAGGGTCTCCTTTTGGAGATCTCCTCAATATCTTGATTTTCTTCTTGGACTATTTTTCGATCAAGGCTTTTAAGTGTCAGAACCAGGTGAACACTTCATCCTTCTTCTTCAAGAAGTGGATCCAGGGCTTGCAAGAATAATCATCCATATAGGTGAGATAATATAAGTATCCTCCCCGATATTTTACGGGCATCATACCAAATATGCCAGAGCGGATCAATTGCAATATATGTGTGGTCTTGCTATTACTTGAGGGGAATAATCCCCTTGTAAGTTTTCCTTCGACACATCCCGGACATACACCTTCATGCTCTACTTTGAACTCGGGCATACCTATCACCATCTGTCTCACATCTGGTAGGGCCTTATAATGAAGACGGGAAAACCTATGGTACAATAGTTCAGATTGTAGAGATGTGTCGCAAGACATGGCTTCCAATGGACATGCTCTAACTTGATACAAAGTGTCAACCATGAACCCAAGAGTAAAAGCATCTTTAAAATTTATTTTCCAAACACGTACCTTTCCATCGATGAATTCCACCTTGAATCCTTTGTCCTCCATGGCTGAAGTGGACACCAGGTTCTTCTTGAGATCAGGTACATATAGTATTTCTTGCAAATGAATAGTGTTAACTTGATTCAATTGAAGGATAACATTCCCTACTCCCTTCACGGGATACATGGCATCGTCTCCAAGGATGATCTCCAAGTTTGTCTCCTTTTCTATCAGATTAGAGAGGGATTCCTTGTATCCGGTGAAGTGCCTTGAGGCACCATTATCAATTAGCCAATTTCCCAAAGTGTCAGGAGCAGAGGTAGTGGAGAGGGTCGGTATAAGATAGTATTCTTTTTTCTTATTTAACAACATTTGATTCTTCATACCTGGAGTTCCTTGATTTCTTGGAGGGTCAACCATTTCCTTAATGTTTTGTATTCCTTTTTCCTTTGCCATTGGACCTGCCATTCCTTTGATCGTTGTTGTTGAAGTTGCCCCTGGAATGATTGTGATCATCATCATGCGATGTGTCCCTTCTATTTGGACACTCCCTTGCATAGTGGCAAAATTTATTGTAAACAAAGCATCTTCCCTTCGTTCCATTTTTGAATCCTGGTCTTCCTTGACTTTTCTTCTTTGAACTTACATTGTTCTTCCTCTTGGCATGAGCGGAGAATGCAATGGGGTTGCTTCTATTAGAAGGCATTTATTGCTCCACCATTCTAGTTTCTTCTTGAATGCATCTCAACATCAATTCTTCAAACCCTAGAATTGGATCATTGTTGAGTATAGTGGTTCTAAATACATACCACTCGGGTGGAAGTCCTCCAAGGGTGGTGAGATTAAGTTCCTTGTCAGGAATGCCTTCTCCAATCAAAACTAGATCATTCTTGATCTCAGTAATCCTCAAGAAATAGGATTAAATATCCTTGTCGTTGCCCTTCTTAATATCCTTCAACTTATTCTTGAGAAATAGAATTTGGTTAACATTACTAATCTTGAACATGTCAACCAACCTATCATATATCTCCTCGGAGGTCTTCAATTCGGAGATGTAGGCCACAAGATGCTTGTTAATGGAATCCCTAATAATGTACTTTAATTTGACTTCAACCCTATTGTACTTGGTCTTTGCAGTAGCCAGTGCATTTGAAGGATATTCAGGGATTTTACAGTGCACATAGTCCATCACTTCTTTTTCTTCCAAGGTCAAATCAAGGGACATCTTCCATCCATGATAGTCAGATTTATCATGAAACTTGCCTTCAGCTGGGAATTAGGATGAGGAACCCATTGAATCTTTTGTCCTTGTCCAACTGTATTTGGTGATTGCTCTTTCACTCTTGCTTGGGCTTTGTCTTCACCTCAACTTTGATACCATGTTAATTTTAGGCAACAATGGTATGTTCTATGCTTTAGAGCAATTTTACTTCAATTTCTTTACTAGCCCAATATCAATATCTAGTTTATCAATCACATCAACATGATATTAAAATGCAGATAGAACATAAGCATAAATAGTAGAAGACAAGCCAAGACAAGAGGATACAAGATGTGGCACCAACCAAGGACAAACTCCAATGTGGGGAAACCCTTGATCAAATATTCTTTTAGTCTTCAATAGTTCAGCGGAGAGAGATAGTACAATTTACAAATCTGATAATTTATAACAACAACAAAAGAGCCCTAACCAGAAAATTCAACATTGTTCAACATGGCAGATTTGACCCTCAGCAAATCGGTCAACTTCAGCCTCAAAATAGTAAGATAAAACAACCCTCAAAATAGTCAAATTCAACCCAGTCAAAGTCTGGTCAAATAGCACACCTGCGGTCATTCCTAGTTGCAATCAACGTTGGTCAATAGTCAACGTTTAGCCTTGATTTTTGTGCCCAGAATTGCAGCCTACCCAAACAGAGATAACCCTCACAAAAATGTAGTCAAAGGAGGTCAATGCATGTTGGTCAACGCTTGGTCAAACTGTCCAGAAATTCGGTCTCCTGAAATTTCGACCTCCTAAAATTTCGCTCTCTCGGCCTCCTAAAATTTTGCTCTCCTGAAATTTAGAATGTGTGGAGAGAGAGAAGCCCATAAATCCATACCCAATCAATGAGGAGAGAGAGAGAAGTGTGAAAATGAGTGTGTCCAAATGAGGCTAAGGTATCATGTATTTATAGTAAATGTTGAGGATGAATAGACGTGACTCTTGGGATTCTGAGCCTACATAAGTTTGTTGGCCGACCTTGACGATTTGTCCATAATCGAAATAAATTCATAACTTCATTTGTACATGTCGAAATCAGATGATCTCTAGATCAATGCTACATCTCTCGGAGAGAGGAATCTAAGAAAAATATCAGTTGTCATAAATAGGATGACCCATATGGAGTTTGGCCCTAGTTGCCAATTTTAGCAATGTGCCTTATTGCGGAGCTTGTGACCACTTTCATGATGAATCCTCATGTGCCTTTGCGATCAAAATCTAAGATAGTGGAAAGGGGGGAACAAGTGATCAAGGGGATCTTATCAGGGAATTAACTCGGAGGCTTAGAGACATTCAATTTAGTCAAGCTCAGTTAATGTTGATTATGGAACTTAATCAAGAGAAATTTTTAGCTTATCACTTCAAGGAAATGAAATCCATGCACATCAGGTGGATGGTTACTAAGAAAAAGCATGTTAAAGAGCTAAGTTCCATAAAGGAAAATCATAGGAAAGAAATAAGCTCTATTCAGGACAAGGAGGCCAATCTTCATAATAGATTATTAGCCATAGAAGAGCAGCATGCTGAAGATCAGAAAACAATGGAAATTAATCATTCTAATCAAATGGCCACCATGCAAATTTATATGGTCACCATGGAAACAAATCATAAGAAGGAAATTGATTTTATTTAAGTAAATCATAACAAAGTAATAAAGGACATGGAAATCAGTTTTCAAAATAGGTTGTCAACTATGGAAGAAAAACATGATGAGGAGCTAAAGGTCATGAAAATTAATCACTCCAATCATAAAGCCACCATCGAGAAAAAAATGTGCTCAAGAGATGGAAGCTATGATGTCCAATATACAGAATCATTTGATTGCCATTAACGCAGATAATGACAAAGTAATAAAAGATATGGACGTTGGTTATTTATATCTTAAGAATAATTTGTTAGTCATGGAGGAAAACCATGCCAAATAAATTCATGCTATGAAGTATGAACATTCTAAACAGATGGATGCCATGAGAATTGAAAAGATCACTCTTCAGAATAAGCAGCAAGTGATGGAAAAAATACAGGTATAAGAATTTCAGCACAAATCTTCGACAAATCACAAGCCTCCTAGTCTGCCAAAGCAGTGCTCATCTCATTGCGAGAGGGTTACTTTCCCCATTCAAGACAAGTCATTTGAAAGTGCCATGGTTGAA
This sequence comes from Pinus taeda, assembly GCA_000404065.3. Lineage (NCBI taxonomy): Eukaryota > Viridiplantae > Streptophyta > Pinopsida > Pinales > Pinaceae > Pinus > Pinus taeda. The sequence continues at coordinate 86,743 of APFE031618497.1, read as the reverse complement.
AAGGAAAATTGGAAAAGATCACAGCTATGTGCCTCCATTGACAGAATATATCTAGGTTAAAATGCGCATAGCTCAGATTTTTCATCTGAGTAGTTTCACGATCAAGACATGAAATCTAAGTTGGTCTCATTATTGACATCACATCCCACCAAGAAGAAAAGAAAAAGCAAAAAATAAGAAGAAAGAGGTTTGATGCGTTTGATGGTCGAGAGTAGCTCGATATTCAGATAAGTCAAAGTCCTATCATTTTCATAATTCAACATGGCACATCCGAGAAACAACCCACAGACTTGTTAGAGACTCAACAAATGCTCAGTATGCACTATGTTGAAGACATGTGATCCCATGGGGCATCTTTTGTATAATATCTCTAAACCTACTCCCTTTTATTTCATGTCATTAGATAGTTTTATTTTACGCATTATGTTATATCTCTTATATTTCAGTTTGATAGAGTAGATTTTTCTATTCCAGTGATATTTTTTATATATGCTTGATGATTTCAATTTTGAATGGATATCTATTTGATTGACTTATGTTTTTCTAGATACAGGATTATGGGGTTCTCACATTACTTCACAAAAGCAACGTGTCAACATATGGAGCCAAATGTTGCACACATTTTATCAAAGTTCCAAGAAAGCGGAAGTGCCAAATTTTTTCAACATGATCGGGTCATCTATCAGTGATTTACATGTCGTTGTAAACCCATTCTGCAACTTATATGATGTAAATGATCCTAGTAAGATGACACCTAATGTTTTTAGTAAAGTCTAATGTAAAAGTGATTTGGGAATAATTTAAGCTAATTGGCTTAATTATTTTATTACAAATCACTTGGTCTACTAAATCATATTGTGTCGCAGATGTGTTATGTGTCTTGAGGGTCTAAGTCAAATGTGTATTCCCCCTTTGAGGGATGTAAATGTAAAATAATATGTATTAGAGAGTGAAAAAATAATTAACTTCCCTCGTGTAAATTAATTATTTTTTATGGAAAAATAAAATTAAATCGGAAGCCACAAAATTAATTAATAGAGTCAAAATTAAATTGCCCTAAGAAAAATAATTCTACAAGTGGAAAAAATTATGGGTCCTAAATAAATCAATTTTTAAAGGTCATTCACCAAGGGAATATTGTATATTTCAATAAAATTTGGACCCTAAACCTTGGTGGTTAAGTCAAAGTCAATTTTTTGAGGAAATTAACACAAAATAATTAATTTTAAGCTAATAAAAATGGAATTAAAAGATAAATTCAAAAATTCCTCAAAATTAAAATATCAAGGGCCAAGATTAAAAGATCTTGAGTGTTTATCAATGGATGAGATTATTTTGACAACGATCAAAGAAACTAGTCATTATTTTTCCACTTGGATGATAAATCTATAAATTAGAGTCGTTTGAGTCTCTAGCATCTAGATCTCTCGCTAGAAAATTTTTGTTGAAGCAACTTTGTAACTATGTTTTATTGGGAAGTATTTTTCCAATCATAATAAAGACTTTGGGGTGAAATTCAAGGTGCACTTGCTTATTGATTTGTGGTATGTGATGACTACGGACATCTCTATGTTGTGTTGAATACTAGTAAGATTTGCTTTTTCATTAAATGGAGATAAAACCATATTATTGATAGTTTTGGGATAATTTTAAGTGGTTTGTGATCCAAACTTAAACAAGAACACAACAAATCATAGATATAACCATAAAAAGTAAAAACAGAGATGCAGCAACAATAACACTTCATTTCATTAATATCAAACACTCAAATATTCTTATAAATAGAATGGAAAGAAACTGGCTCGAGTGATGGTAGCTTATCTCTGAGAAGAGATGTGGTCGTTACATGCCTCTGAACTTTGTTAAAATGAATCTCAAAAGTTTCTTTATTATTTAGAAACAATGGAAAACCCTAAACATCTAAAAACAACTCTAGGAGATGAAGTGCCAAAATTGAGAGCCCCATTTGGGTAAATTGGTACATTAACTTCCTAGGGTCGTAACTTTGGCATATGATCTTTGATTGGCTATCATAATACCTCGTTTGAAAGATCTGGGAAAAATATAATATATTAACATGATGGTTTGGGACCTTTTCAGTCTCTCTATTTTCCCTACAAATGTCATTTAGGGCTTCAAAATGGCTCCAGAAGTTCAGGACCTGAAAAACTGTCAAAAGTAGTAAATTGTGCTACAATTAAGGAAACTGAAAAACTGAAAGAGACAGTGTTGGGGGTCCAAGTGGAATAGGTGGGTGGCCACCAATACCCACCTGAATCAATCCTTCCCCCTTAGAAATCAATGATTCCCATTGAGTTGAGTTCCTCCATGAGATGGAGAACTTATGTTGAAATTGGTCCCTGGTGAGCCACTTGCCTTGGTGCAAAAGTTGGCCAGCTTTGACAACCCGATATAGTTGGATCCTCTGTTGGCAAGTGTTCTTGATCTGTGTGTCCACAATCCGATTAGTTGTGGCATGTTCCATGCAGTCTGGGTTTAGCTCTGTCGGTGCGAGTTGTTATGCAATATTGAATGTGTTCAGCAATGGTGGAAAGTATTGCTGAAGGCGTTCTACATTGAACACCGGCTGCAAACCATAGAACGGTGGAATGTTGAGCTCGAAGGAATTTTCCCCTACAACCTTGATGGTGTATGGCCCATATCGAAGTGGGCGAAGCTTGCGGTGGGGTCTAGCGAGATGCTCCTTCTTCACATGTAGCCAAACTTTGTCACCCACCTGGAACTTGTGCGGCACCCAATGTTGACTATGGTGTTGCTTTTACTTAACATTAGCATTGTCCAATATATCATGGACCTATTGATAGATGTGTTGAATGCACTCAATGAAATTTTTAGCCATGTCATCTTCGGACAAGACATGAGCCAAATTTGTTTGAGTAGTTGCAAATGGTTTGACCACATCAATGGGACATAATGGCTGAAATCCCAGCCCTACCTAAAAGGGATTGTGGCCCATTGAGCCGTGGAGAGATTTGTTTTAGTTGTGTTGCACATAGGGGAGGCTTTCATCCCATGTGAGTGGATGCTTCTAGTTGTACATGCACATAATGTGTACTATTTAATCTACCTCCCAACATCCTGACAAAGGTTCGGCCAATAAAAATACTTTTGCAGTACTGCCACTATTTTTTTTACTCCGAAATGTCTAGAGACCTAACTGTAGTGTGCCTCCAAAATCATCTTGGCACACTCGCTTGAAGGAACACATGTGTCCCACATGGCATAATAGTGCATCCTGGAGGTGAAAATTTCAAACTTGTTTACCTTCCAAGAGTGTCTAGTATGTGCTACCGAATTCTGGATCACTCTCATAAATATGCAGCCACCTCGAAGTCTCGTGCCCATAGGAGTCGAGCACAGTGATCAGCGCCATGACTCGTGGTCGACTGACGCAGTTGGAAACATTATTGGTGCTGTCATTCTTATACTTAATTTTCAAATGGAATTGTTGCAGGCATGCAGACCATTTCTATTGTTGATCGTTCTGCAACTTCCCCTATGTCTATATGAATTGCAGGGGTTGGTGGTCTATGTGGATGATCGTTTCCTTCCCCAGAATGTAATGCTTCCATTAACAGCAGAACTACACAATGGAATGCATTTGTTTTTCATAGGTAGGATACTTTTGGACTGTGTTTGAAAGTGTCTCGTTGTGGTAAGGCACTGGATTCCCCTGTTGAGTAAGAACTCCACCAATAGCATAGTCAGAGACATATGTCTCAATCTCAAATGGTTGTTGCAGGTCTGGTAATGTGAGCACTGGTGCATAGCAAAGGTGTTGCTTCAACTCAGAAAACACCTTCTGTTAAGTTCCGTACCATAAGAAATTCACTTTTGCTCCGCCCTCGATGACTTGACTTAAAGGCCAAGTAATGTGAGAGAACCTGAACATAAACCTGCAGTAGAAATTGGCAAGGCCTAGAAAGTTACAAAGATCTGTTAGAGTGGTTGGGGTTGGCCAATCCCAAATGACTTGTATCTTAGTTGAGCCCATATTCACACCCTTCTCATCAATGATGTACCCCAGGTATTGAACCTAAGTCATGCCAAAAGTGCATTTCTCCAGATTGGCACGTTTTTGTGTTATCGAACGGTTTGGATGACCTATCGAATATGGTGGAGGTGCTCTTCCCAACTCTAGCTGAAAATCAAGATGTCATCTAAATCACCACCACGAATGCATTGGTGAAGGGTCGCAAGATGTCATCCATCAATCGCATGAAGGTTGAGGGGGCATTCGTCAACCTGAAAGGCATGACCAACCATTCGAAAAGACCCTACTTGGATTTGAAGGCAATCTTCCACGCATCGGAGGGTTCGATAAGCACCTGGTGATAACTAGACTTCAAGTAAATCTTGCTAAAATATTTAGCTCCTGTGAGCTCGTCCAGAAGGTCATCAATCCATGGGATTGGGTACCTATTTCAGACATTGATCTTGTTCAGCGGCCAATAATCAATACAGAGTCTCCAGGTCCTGTCCTTCTTTTGTACCAATACAATCAAGCTCCCACATGGTGATGAGTTTGGCCTGATGTGCCCTTTCTGCAAAAACTCATGAATCTATCTCTTAATCTTATCGTTCTCCAGAACAGAGCATTGATAGATCTGTCCATTGGGTAGCGGCGTGCCTAGGGTCATATCGATGGAGTGCTTGACCTGGCAGTGCAAAGGTACCCCCGTAGGTGAGGCGAAAATGTCCCTGTACTCCTCCACAACCATATCCATATGTTGTTGTTTATGTGCAAAGCAGCGTTGTTTGGAAGTCGTGGCCACAATTTTCTTCTTTCCCTAGGAGTGATGATAAGGAAAGCAAATTTCTTGGTCTGTGAAACGATCTTACTACATTTCTTTGTAGAGATAAAAGAGATGGCGGTAGGCGGGGCTACCTCCGCTATCCTGTACAACTTATTGTTAATCAAGGTTTTCATTGATGTCAATATGGCATTGAACAAGATGGCAAGTATTCTTGAGATGCATGGTTCCAGATGATGATGAGGTACATGTTCAACAAACTCTTGTTTGATACAGATGCCATCAATGAAGATGTCGAGCTATTAATATGTCAAGCCACTAATGAAGTCCTTGAACTAACTATGATGTTTCCAAGTGTCAATCATGTGCCTTGATTAATGATCTAGACCTTAAGTTCCAATATAGAAGTCTTTGATGTGGAGGACTATACTTGATGAAGGCATACACGTGATGATGTCATACTCTTGAATGACCACACTTGATAATGGTCTTGATGACATGGTTGGAAGACTACTTTGGAAGTTTCCTAATGATGTTGCACTATAACATATCATTGCACTAGTATATAATGATATTGTTGGATACGTGATGACATGGATACTGCACTCCTACATGATCCTATGATGATGAAGAATCCAAACAATGGATAAGCCAAACAATGGAGAATATTGTCCCAAACATTTTATGCACAAAATTTGAGGACAGTTTCAAAGAAAAATCAAATTGGGAAATTTGGAGGCGATCTTTCAACATGAGACCTAGACCATCTTAAAGAGGATTTTTTCCCCTTTCCTATTAAATTACTCCTAATAGTGAGCCTACCTACACTTTGGCACACAAGTCAGCGTCACTTCAAATAGATGTGTCCCTTCATGTCTAGACGAAAATCACTATAAATATAAGGTTAGTCTCCTCATTCTAGCCATCAGATTTTGGTGATATTTTCTGAGATTGAGCATAGAATTAAAAGGAGGCCGAGGAGCACATTATAAAAAATTGTTTGGGCAATTTTTTTAAGGACGAGGAGAAATACCTCTGTGGTATTATGGATCTGTGGAGAGAATACATTGCGGTAGACTTCAAATTTATGACAGTTTGCCTGAAATCTTGGATTGCATTCCTGTGGAAGAATTAGAGTCTTGAATCTATGATTATTTGGGTTGAGTTATCACTCAGGGTTGGACAAGAAACTCAGATTGCTGACTAGTTGAATTTTAGTCCTGTGGTGGTGGACCTTGGGCTTAGCATTGAAGGTTTAGAGATGTTGCAGCCATTGTGGAAAGGAGTTTGATTCCTTTTTAAGACTAAATTTAAACAAGACATATTCAATCCAAGAGCAGTCTACTATTGAGGGCTTCCTTGTAGACTTTTTGAAGTAACCTTTAAGTGGAACTTGAAGTAGTGTTGGGCAGAACTTTAAATATTGTTATAACATATTTTAAGCAGCCTTTTGTGCTTCTAGAAGATCTTCATTAACTAGATTTTTGGGCCAACCTGTGAAGCATTTATTGGTATTCCTAGATTATTGCTTGGACCATCATTGAATACCACTTGAAGCATAGTTTGAGGCGTGATTGAAGGTTTATTTTGAATCAGACATTGAAGTACCCTTCAAGTCTTGTTGAAGAACATTGTAAGAGTGGTGTGAAGATCTATTGAGAATATCTTAGAGTGTCATTTGAAGAGAATTTGAACACCTTGGAGAATATCTTGGGTAAACCTATTAAAGACTCCTTAAGCATTGAAGACTTATTGAAGAAGACTTAGTTGAACAACTCATTGAAGACTTAGAAGCAGCCTCATTGAAGAACTTGTCTAGCAGCAGTGTTAAAGCATTAATAAGGCAATTGTGTTGAAAACATCTTGTTCGGGCAAGCATTGTTGAAGATATTTTTAAAAGCTGACTTGGAGGCATTAGTGAAGACCTTGATGCATGATTGAAGACTTCATGGAATAACTTTGGAGAATTTTGTTTGAGTGACATGAAGAGCAGTGGTGAAACCTTCATGTGAAGAACAAGGTAGTCATTGATGATGTGACATGGAGACTAAGTGAAGGCGTAGCTGAAGATTGACAGGACTCGTTGAAGAAGACATTGCGAGTCATGAAGTATAACCAAACATATCTTGACAAAGTAAAGCTAAGGGTTGTAGCCCAATAGGTTGGAGCCTCAAAGAGACAAGGTTGGTGCCTTGGAGATAGGGTTGGAGCCCTAGAGGTTGGAGCCTCAAAGAGACAAGTTTGGTTCCTTGGAAGATAAGGTTGGAGCCCTAAAGGATAGGAGTCCTCAAGGGACCGGGTTGGTGCATGTACCAGAGATAGGGCTGGAGCCCTAGAGGTTGGTGCCTCAAAGTGACAAAGTTGGAGCCTTGGGAAGTGCAAGTCGGTGCTTGGAAAAATACAGGTTGGAGCCTGGGAGATTGAAGATTGGTGTCTTCATTTAGGGTTGGAACCCTACAAAAATATTGTATTTGATTTATTGAGATTAATAAAAGTATTTATTCTTATTGTTCATTTTGTGTTCTAATTATAAGTTATCTAACTGGTAAAAATAACAATTGAAAATAAATATTGATTCACCCCCCCCCCGTATTTCCAACACTTATTGTCCAAAGTAATAATCACAAAGCGAGGTCTAGACTCATATACAACATGACGCTTCCACAAGTATGGTTGTCCTAATAATACATCAAAAACTTCAAGAGGAGCAACATCACACAATACCCCATTCGTGAAGGGCTTCATGTTTTAGGGAAGGCAACATTGTTGAAAAACGCGGAAATCTTGTCCCTTGTGAAGCCACCCGATGGTGTACGACTGCAGATGTGTTGTAGTCGGTAGACCCATCCACTTCATGAACTATATTGAAATGAGGTTCTTTTGGCTCCCAATGTCGACAATGAACTGCAATGGAGAACCCTTCACCCACATCTATGAGTGGAAAAGGCATCCCCCCTCCTCTGGATATTCAAGCTCATTCTTCTGGATCTTGGTGGTGGCCACAATGGCACTGGGATCCGCATCAATGATCTTCTTCCCTTTGTCATTCCCCTTTCGGGTTCTGACTCATATTTGAAACATGTGTCTGACTCAAAAGCGTTCAACTCAGCCCCCAGTGACTGTTTGGTCTAATACTCACTTTTGTTGTGAGTGGAGCTCTTATGGAACTCACATCGTTTTTGTGTGTCTTTCTTTGTCTTCGAGGTGTTGTTCTTTTCTTACGTCTTCGGTGGGTTATTCTGGGTTGCCCCACCTTGGCTTTGTCCTTTGCTCTGCGGTTTGGGGGTGTCTTTCCCTTGCTTCATATTTGCAGATCCAAAGTCTCGCTTCTTCCATTTAAACTTCTGCTCAATCTTGACAGTGTATCAGTACGCTGTGTTGAGTGAGGAGATATCCAGGAACTCCATCTCATCCTGGATGTATCTGTGTAAACAGTTGCGGTACTTGAGTACCAAATGTCGCTCATAATCCTTGATACCCAACTTCGTGCAAAGGGTGTGAAAAATATTGGTAAACTTTGGCATGTCTTGGTCCCTTCCCTACCGCAGCGTGGTCCACTTTATGTATTTATCCTCATAGCTCCCAACAGCTTTGCACCAGCACCTGGGTTTGGTATTTCATTTCTTCCACCAAGGTTTGCGAAACTTGGAGAATTCCTCTCCTTAGAATTGAGAGCCCCTACCGGTCCTCTCCCTAGATTGAGAGCCTGCTTACGCATCCTCTCCTTATCAGTCAAGCAACTAAAGTTCCTCTCCTTTCTTTGGTGTCCACATAAATAATCTCAATTGCTTGTTAAATTTCCATGAACCCAATAATTAGAAATTAATTGCTAGCAAACTATCTCATATCTATGGAATAAAAGGATTCTTAACATAAACATTCAATGTAAACAACATTGGCAAAATGTCAACCAATCTCAATCACACATTTGACATACAAATTCTACCCAATCAATAGTTCATCATTAAATTAATTAGAACTTACTTGGGCTCCCTTATTAGGAAAATGGCCCAAACTGAGAAAAATACATACAACAACCTACCTCTGATCCAGCTGATCAAGCCCTAGATCCATCCTCAATTTCACTGATCTAGATCTCCCTTGTTGCTCTGTGCACTTTCCTCGGAACCAACACACTTGAGTCGAAATCCTTTTGTACCCACCTTTGAGATGCCTCTCTCAATGCCTAGTGCCCTGTATATTTAGCCCTTCTTTTATGAGCTTTAGTTATGATCAAATCCACAACCCTCATATCCAAAGTGAATGACAACTGAGATTAGATCCCACATTACTTGAGATTGACCGTTGAGAATAAATTAAATTAAAGTCAGTTTATCCTTATATGATAGATTACTATAATTATTAAAGTAATTAATAAGGTTCAAGGGTCCATTAGGCGACTTCTGCACACCCAGACACGCTTGTGCAAGTACTTGGCCGAGCTACAAACATCAAGATTGCTTGGGTAAACCAGTAACCACACTTGTTGGTTCGAAACGCGTCGACCAAAAATTTCTCTTATGTGATTTCTACCAAAAGACTTTGCTTAATTCAGTATAGTCTTGTTTCTTATGTGAACTCTTTCAAGTTAACGCTATAACTTCTTTTAGAGAATTTGTTCATAAGTAATATAAATTATAATTTGGCAATAACATATGTATTATGGCAGCATATTCCTGATATTTCCACCCACCATTGTATCCAAAGTAAGTCATTAACATTGCTTGGGTAAACCAGTATAGTCTTGTTTCTTATGTGAACTCTTTGAAGTTAAGGCTATAACTTCTGTTTTAGAGAGTTTGTTCATAAGTGATATAAATTATAATTTCGCAATAACATATGTATTATGGCAGCATATTCCTGATATTTCCACCAACCATTGTATCTAAAGTAAGTCATTAATAAATTAAGGATCAAAACCACTATGCCAAATTTGCCAGATTCGAAGCATTGGAATCTCTATGGTTTTAAAAATCCTTTCGCAGGTATTGCCACCAACTTGATCAAATGACATAGAGCCACCAAGCTTCTGGAATCTTTATCTCTGCGGAGATTCTGATATCATATAATATGTCCACTAATACCAACAGAAAGGGCTTGTGATGTAATATTCAAGCTTATCTGCAATGTACAGGATATTGAAAAAGATTGGCTCCGCTGAACGGAAAGGTCATTGCAACATCAAGGAGCAGAGCCTTACTGATTTCAAAACAAACAACATGATTTCCATGTTCTGCTAGTAGAAATGACCCTCAATTATTATTAAAGAGAATAAGAACTAAAGCAAAATAATACAGCGACAAAATCCAGGTTTCACTAGCAAGCTAACGAGTGCCCAGATTAGGAAAAAGAAAGCACCCTACCTAGGAAAGACATAAAATACCCTGAGCATGAACTGACATCTGGGCTAGAAACTTCAATAAGTTTATCACAAGAAGATATGGATGTATGTCCTCTTGGGAGAGAAATAGTCTTCCCAAAAGCACAACACAAAAACACGATTTACAAGTTTGTGCACTCTCTCCTGATTGATTGATCTCAATTTTTGTGTTGCATTCTTCCACTTTCAGCACCTGCATAAGGATCTATGGTTACATTTATGACTGCTGGGTTCCTTTTTGAAAAGGCTTCTGTGAGGGCAGACTGAAGCTCCTGAGGAGTGCCAACAAGATAACCTTTGCCACCAAATGCTTCCATCATAGTATGGTACCCTGCTCCTGGAACAAATGACGTTGGTGCAGGATCATCTTTGTGAGGCCCTTGGATGTCTTGTGCAATCCTTCTATCTCCACCATAGACACCACCATTATTGAAGATGATGACAACAACAGGTAATTTGTATCTGACCAATGTCTGCACCATTAAAAGGACATAAATCATCTCTGGAATATGCTTTTAACCAATGTATCATTCTGACTTAGTGCATGCTAAACTAAGAACAATTTTGAATAGAATTATATCTCTTCAATGATGATTTCTGCAAATTAAATGAAAATGTCTGCTAAGAACTTGCTACAACATTTTGCCATGAACATACTCACATTGTGGAAATTTGGAACCATTATTCACTCGTTGTTTAATTTGGAATGAGATTTTTCTCTTTTGAAACAGAATCCTGTGAGGCTCTTGGTTAAAATTAGTTGTCTTTGTCATTAACACAGTTTATTGGGGAAATTCTCTAAACATTCCGCACATATCTCTTAATTGAACTATATGTGCAGACTGACACTTAATAAAGATTACTCTTTAAAGTTTAGACTACAATTGTGGAGATTAAAGACTACAATTGTGGAGTGACCTTAAATTGAATCTTTCAAATGAATTGGTAAATAATAAAAGTAATAATCAATAATCTATTTTTCAAGGTTACGGCCTAGACAGACACCAAAGTGCAAAGTGACCTACGAGACCACCTTGTTGATAGGACAAGGGCCCCCTCCACATAGTCCTCATAGTGATTTAGTCCACATAGTGATTTATTATTTGACTGCAGTATCTGTGGGCCAAATCTCGCAAGCTAGGGTGAGAACATGAGCACTTTTAACCATTTACAAGTGGAAGTCTAAATACTACAAAGATTTTATAAATCCTAACTCTGCTGATCAAAACTATTATTCCAACATTGTGGGCTTCAGGAACTAAATGAATATTGCCAAAATTTAGACCAATGCTCATAACCTTCATAGCGAAACTGGACGCTGGACTAACCAAAAAAACACATTGGGATGAATGACTTGTAAAAATTTGTGATACGAAGTGAAAGGAGGTTGGAGATAAGCATCATTTCCTTTTAACTTGCCTGGTCCCTACCCATAATAATATAACACAAAACTTTACCCAGTTTCATAACCTAACTACTTTTCAAAACCTCCTCACACTTTAAGAGAAAACCATAAAGGATCTAAGACTTTCATTTCTATCATGTTCACATATATAGAAATGACATTGTGAAGAATATTTAATCTGGTTCTCTTTACTTGTATGATAAAATTATTGGTCTCAGGGGAGCATTACCATCATAACTGGCATCATCAGCATGGAGTTTTATTTGTTTGATTCTAGCTAAAAGTAATAAAGGAAAAAAAGTGAGATCCTTCAAACCACAACATCCTCTCTATCCTCTCTTGCTGAAAGAGGGAAACAGGTGCTTGGAAAACATAGATGAGAAAAAAACAACAACAATGTATTTAATCCCCAATTGAGGGACGGGACAAAGTTAAATCAGACTCAAGCTTATGGAGAATCAGTAACAGGAACGTTAGCATACCTCAACTTCCAGCCCACTAAAACCGAACCCCGAGTCTCCTTCCACAGCCACCACAAGCCTCCCCGGAGAAGCCGTCGCCGCAGCAATGCAATATCCCAGCCCAACCCCCATCGTCCCCCATGTGCCCGCATCCAGCCGAGTCCTGGGCTCTGTCTGAACCAGCACTGAACGGCCCACATCCATGGTATTTGCCCCTTCAGATACCACAATAGGGGCAGGAGATCCCTGGGCCAGAATGGCATCCCTAATAATTCTCATAGGGGTCTGGAAATTGAAGGGCACGACGACCTTTGCGAGATAAGATTCCATCTTTTTCACATTCTCCTTGGCCTTCTCAACAATTCTTTCTACCCATGGATGACTCCTTCCTAGGCTAAACGGTTCATCCTTAGCCTCCTTAAGAATCTGTTGCACAACAACCCTGGCATCCCCAATGAGCCCCACAGAAGGCTTCCTCACCTTTATCTCCTCCTCTGAGACATCCACCAGAATAAATTTCACATCCTTAGACCATCTCGGGGACTCTCCAAAATGCAGCATCCAATTAAGCCTCGCCCCCACAATTAACGCAACATCGCACTGCCCGATTGCCAGCGACCGGGCTGCGGTTGCAGAGAGCTCGTGGGTATCAGGCAGAAGCCCCTTGCCCATTGGAGTCGGTAAGAATGGGATCCCGCTGAGCCGAACCAGGTCCGACAAAGCCCCTTCCGCCCGAGCATAGGCAGCCCCCTTCCCCACAACGATCAACGGCCTCTGCGCCTCCCGCAGCAACGAAACTGCAGTCCGGACATCCGAATCCACAGCGCAGAGCTCCGGAATCGAACCGGGGCGAGACCAAAAGGGCACGAAGGGTTCGATCTTTGCAAAGAGCTCATCTGCTTCTTTTTCATCAATAGTCTCATGGAGAACATCGGCAGGAAGATCTATGTAGCATCCGCCGGGCCTGCCCGAGGCAGCGATATTCACAGCTTGAGCAACGAGAGACGGAATTTCAGAAATTTTGCGAGCCTTACCCGAGAATTTGACAAAGGGCTTCACGGCCTCCAGCTGGTCGAGCTCCTGGAACTCGCCCTTCCCGAAGTCCGCCTGGTCGCAGGAGCCTGATATCATGATCATGGGCCACGTATTGATCATAGCGTTGCTAAGTCCCGCAAGGCCATGGACGCACCCCGGCCCTGATACCGTCAAGAGGACCCCAGGCTTGCCTGTCAGATACCCAAAGGCGCTCGCGGCGTAGCCCGCAGATTGTTCGTTGTGGAAAGCAATGAAGCGGACACCTTCCTTGACTGAGCAATTGGCGAAGGATGTCACTGGAATGCCTACCACTCCGAACATGTGATCGATGCCCGCTCTCGCCAGAGCCTTCGCTGCTACACCGTTGCCATCGATTAAACTCGTACTCTGTTGATTATCCGCCATTGATGGATGAATGGATTGAAAAATTTCGATTAGGCAGTTACACACAACTATGAATAGCTCCGAAGTGTAAACAATATGATTTGGAAGTGCAGAACCAGTTGGATCCTCAAGTTTATTTATATACACGGATTGGGTGGCTATTGGTGTTTCTGTGAGGCGTTTATGAAGAAATTTGGGTGACTATTGGTGTTTATGAAGAAATTCCCGCGTGCAAACCAACATTAAATATACTATAATGTAAAAGCTACTAATCAGACAAGTTTCATCTGTTTAAATGGGGCCATCGAATCTGCATAGGCGTGATACTCACGTTAACAAATGAAATATTTAAGGCAGGGCAGACATGCGTGAGCTGGTATTTGCTTCCGGGTTTCGACACAATCTCAGGGAAGATTTTAGAGGAAAAATAAAATAAAAATTTAGTGTAATATTATTTTTTTTAAACGTGGAAAATCAAATTAGTGGGAAAGTTATTATTGGCTGCTATGAATTTAGATCAAATTAGTGGGAAAGTAATTATTGGCTACTCTGAATTTAGATAAAAGTCATAATTTTGTTCCACGTTATTAAAGATAAATAATCACAGATTCAAATTATGGTGAAATTTCTTACTTTTATTTATCCATCATTCGCAAATGATAAATGGGCTAAATAATTTTCTTTCATAAAAGGTTTTACATTCAACTTATGTATATATGAAATGATATTTTAACATCCATGAGATTAAAAATAGTTTATAGTACAATTAGTTCCTTGTTTTCAGCCTTTTGCAATTCAATTATTTTCTTATTCAAATTGATGATGTGCTCGCCCAACTTTCCAACAAAAAGACAAGCCAAGAAATTGATGCTAATATATTCTCATAACTTTCTCTGATGTCTTTGTATGCATCACATTCCAAAATGAAATGGTTTTCCTATTCCACTGCCCCACACGTGCAAAAATGTATACACTCGTTCTTCCCAAGCTTCTTTAGGGCTTTTCCACCATCCTATTTCACATTGAAGTTGATGCGAGTTGGTTCTTAATTGAGCAATAAAAACATTTTCCCTCCACAGAATGCTAGCTACAATGAACTCTTTTTGTTGTAGATCACAGGTAGGGTTGAATTCCTCAATGTAGTACTACTTCTTTCTACCCAACTCTTTTCCCCATACCCGAAACTTCTCCATAACAAATTTTTTAGCTCCTTGTTATTTGTGAGAGAGGCATTGAGATAGATATTCCATTTTTGCATCCATATGTAGTTTTGTTTCATCCATGCTTTCTTTCTTTCGCTCATGCCTTCATTGAAGATAACATTAGGCCATCTACCTACTCCCATTTGTTGAATTATTTTTAAATATCTTATGAGCCACACCATAGCAATTGCTTCGATGGGAGTTGCTTCTGTTTCACTCAACATTATCTCATAAGGTACCAAACTTTTTATTTTGAACTTGCTCATTATCAAGCGTTTTTGGATTTTCTCAATTTGTTCCCATTTTGAGACGAGGGTGCTGCTAGCCCACAATTCACGCCCATATATCATCACTGGACAAACAAGGAGTCCAAAAAGCACTTTAATCGTTTTCCAATCCCGTAACTCTACCTCTTTACATATGTTTGTTTTGAAGAGCATATAATGCTTTCCACCCTCCTAAAATTTTCTTATTTTTGTAATCCTCCCAATTAAGTTTGTTGTTGAAATCAATCCCGAGGTACTTGTACTCATTTACTTCTTCAAGAATGTTGCATTCAAAGAAGAATGTACGCTGGCTCTACGTCCTTTTATTAGAGAAAATCATTATTTTGGTCTTGCTAGTATTGACTTGCATCCCCACTGCTCTACAAAAATGCTCAAGGGCATATAGGTGCATTTGCAATCGACGAGCCGATTGAAAATCAATACAAGATCATTAGCATATAAAAGAAGTTTTATCACAAACTCCCCCAACTGAACACCATCTCCACCTTGCAAATTTAGCCACTCTTCCAATTTATCAATATATAAACCAAAAAGAGCAGGGGATAGAGGGCAAACTTGCTTGAACCTAATGTCACTTTTAAAGCTTTCTGAAATACCTGGTAAAGTTCTAATTTTGACTTTCACCTCTTCATAAAGTCCATGGGCATTGGCTATATAATACAAAGGAATTTCAAGTTCTTCCATCCTACGCCACAACTTATCTCTAGGGACTATGTCAAATGCCTTTTTGAAGTCAACAAAGCAGCATAACACTTCTTTTTTGTCCTCCCAAACCTTTTCAACAATGTGTGTCAATGTGATACCATGATCCACTGTAAAATTCTTTGGCCTAAAACTTGCTTATCCTCTTGCCGTCTTTTCTTTTACTTCTGCCCACTTATTGATTGTATTTTCTACCATGCTGTCAAAAATCTTTGCAAACAAAGGATTGATCATAATGGTTCTATAGTTGGAAGGATTATTAATATCTCCACTTTTAAAAGGGATATTGCTAGGCTAGTTGTCCAGTCTCTTGGGAATCCTTGCTGAATGGTGTTGTTGAATATTTCCATGATATGTGATGCAAGAGTGTTCGTTCCCCATTTTAGATACTCTGCTTGAAGTTCAACCAAGTCCTTTGTCTTTCATGTTTTCATTTTCTCAATTCCAATCTCCACCTCCTGTAACGTGAAGAGCTTTGTAGTTGTGTTGATCCTGGGGGAGGTTCCACCTCTAATTCTTTCTCATAGAGTTGTCTTGCATATTCAAACCATTGATTGGCTATAATATTATTTTCGATTTGCTTCTTTCTTGGTTGAATTTCCTGCCAAAAAAGCTCTGGGATATTCTTGCTTAGATATATTAACTCTTCTCTGTAATAACCTCTGGGGTAAATGTGCATATAAAAAAAACATAATAGGAATAGAAATACAATAAACATATCAACCATCAAAATCCATATATACATCAATACATTTGCACGTGAAAATCAAGGGAATGAATTTTTTTCATTAATAAATGCAATGAACCAACCGGAGATGCGACTACCACGTTCCACCCGACCATAGATTGGCCGAGTCAAGTCTCTCTTTAGCCAATCACCCCCGTGCCATATTCCAAGCATGAATGTGGGATCTCATAGAACACATCAATCAAAACTCATCTACGACTTCCAGAGGCCACCCACCTCAACCCCTCAAACAATAATTCCACCTCACAGTCGGACATCACCAAAAACCATCATCATATTGCTCTCCATCCAAGCCTTACAGGGCTTCCAGAGCGTTTGTCCAACCAAGGCTTTCAGAACTAGTAACTCAACCCACAACTTATACAGGGCTTCCAGAGCATTTGTCCAACACTGGCTTCCAGGACTAGTAACTCAACCCGCCAAGGGCTTCCAGAGCGTTTGTCCAACTAGGGCTTCTAGGACTAGTAACTCAACCCAAGCTATTACAGGGCTTCCAGAGCGTTTGTTTAACTAGAGCTTCCAGGACTAGTAACTCAACCCAAGCTATGGAAAAATGAGAACCAACCAAAACAAAGCAATGAAAGTAAACCCACAATTACTATGGCTATCCAGGAAATGGCAAGGCTAGGCAATCCACTGTCAATCGCGACCATCCTCCATGCCAATGATAGATCATAACCAAGAAACCACATGCATGTGTCATGCATGCCAAAACTAGTGAAGAACTCATACATGCAACTCGGTACCTGCAAGAAAATCTGAAGTAGCTGTCGATGCCGATGCCTTCTTGCAATTTCCTGCTCTTCCTTTGCCTTCTTGCTCCAAGAATTCAAGTATGCCACACCCTCCAAGAGTGCTCAAAGAAAACTCTAAGTAACCAAGAGTAAGAGAGAGAGAGAGAGAGAATATTGAGAGAGCTGCAAAACTGAACTGAAAAAAAGCTTGCCAACTAATCCTTAGAAGCCTTTTTATGAATGAGGCCTCTATTTTCTTCATTTTCCATTATTTTCCTTCAATTTCCTCCTCACATGCAAAATGTGACCTTTCACCTTCCTTTTCTACTAATTTCCGTTATTTTCATAAATAAAATGCCAATTAATGCCTCATGCCTTTTCAAAGCCTTAGCCATTGCCTTTTCCAATTTCCTTAGCCATAAACAACCAAATGAACACCTCCTAGGATGTATTTCCCAACATTCAGCTTGGAATACGTGTCCATCATGTGTGGTATTTATATATTTTTACATGGAATTTTCACCAGTGCTGTTACAAAACCCTCCCCCTTGGGGGAACACTGTCCTCAATGTTCAATGACACCTATAACCAATAACATTGTTGAAAACAAAACATACTGCCCATGGAGCTTTATAACACAACTTGTTACAGTGTTTACAATGAATGACCCGCTCAAAAGAAAAACATCATGACAAAATGACCAGATAAAAGCCATACTGCATGTTGGAGCTTTATAACATAGCTCATTACGGTATTTACAATAACCAAATATACACATAGGCACATCTATTAAACCAGCAAATAAGAGAATATGATGCCCATATTCATAACAAGGGAATCTAGAGGCTCACACCTCTACCCTCAAAGTAATACTAGGATCCACCTCCTTCTTAGGAAGTCCAAAATCCACTGCAAAGTCAAATCTGCATCCAATGTCCAACGCTAGAATCCTGCGTCGCTTGTCCTCTCAGGGAACAGTTACCGACTCACTGTTCCAGGGCACACTCCCAATGTACATCTGATTCCATCTAGCAATTCTAATGACCAAAACAAATCCATTTGTGACCTTCCTTCTGTGCTACACAGTCCCTCGGGAATTTGGTCACCCCTTCCATGCAGTCACTCACCTTCCAAGTTCCGCTGGCACCCCCATCTTGGGCTGTCCACCCCTTGGCAAGGCTTCCTCGAATCATAAGATACAAAAACCAAGGCATGTCCTTGCCTCAGCACATCATACTAGTCATAGCATGCTCATGGAAATCAATGGACACTATTGGGTACCAGTGTCCCACAATGGCCTTGCTCCTGAATACTTTACCAGCATGTTGCTGCATGTTCCAATTTCTTTTGTTGTTGCTGCTAGTTCTTGCAGTCGATTTCAACCACCCAACTAGGCATGTTCATTCGTCTTGTACCAAGAACATAACTCCCATTAGACTCAAAATAAATTGAAATAACTTCAAATCATACCTCATTAGTAGTTCGTCAATAAGGTACATTTGCAATCATGTTTGCTTCCTGTCACAACAAGTCAAACTAGCATACTTGACTAAATCAACATATATAAAGATATCACATCATGTTAGCTCAAACACAACCATTATAATCATAAATCAGATGTAACCATCATAACCAAAATCATAGATCACATGTAATCATCATATACTAGAATCATAAATCACATGCATAATAAAAATGAAATACAATACCGATACTTGTCCTTCATTGATCCTTACTTCTGCCTTTGTCTTTATCCCGTGCACACTCTAGATCAGTTGCTACACTCAAGAAACACCCAATGCCTTCTCCTCAACCATGTGCATAGACACATAGTGTGCATCAAACACATACACCCCCATGGCATACCACACCATGCAATACATGCATCTACACCTAACATACAACACATACACCTACACCCAATGTATACAATACAATGCATCCATCTATACTCGATGTGAAATACCACCCAATGCATGTACCTACACAGAGTACAACACAACGAGTATGCACGCCACAATACCATGACTACATGATGCACATACATAATACCGCATGCCCATAACACAACATCGAAGACATGCACACAATACCATGCATGCACCAGTGCCATATGTACAACATGTACACAATACCATTGGTACATTGCACCACCTGCACAACATGTGCACAACATCACATGTACATGGCACCATCTACATAACGCCACATGTACACTACACCACTGTGTAATGTGTACACAATACCACATGTACACAATACCACACGCATGATGTGTATGCAGCACCATATGTACATAGAATCACATGCACAACATGTACACAACACCACATGCTCATAGCACCTTATGTACAACATGTACATGGCACCACATGCACACAACACCATATGTACAACATGCACGCAACACCACGTGTACATAGCATTGCATATCCAACATGTACACAACATCATCTATACACAACACCTCATATCCAACATGCACATAGCACCATATGCAGACACACCGCATATACATCATGAAGACAGTACAATAAGTACAATATGTATACAACACCCCATATGCAATATTCACACAACCCTATTTGTACCATATTGTACATAACATTGCATAAATAACATGCACACATTCTATGTATACACAACACCACAAATGCACACATCCTAGATGCAACATGTACAACATATACATTTCTTGCTAGATGACATAATCAACAGTGAAGCACCAAATATATGACATAAGCAACTGATACCTTAATGTATCTTAAGGGATGCGATCTTGTTTGAACAATCAATCTAGTTAGCACGATATAACTTTACAACACATCAACTCAAGCACTCATAAGGTCATGATATCCATGACAATATCTAACTAACATGTTCACATCGTAAACTCATACACATATGCAAAGTCAATCTAGATTAGTATGACACCATCTCACAAATGTGTCGGTTCATACCTGAATATCGCAACCATAACCATCTGCATAGGTCAAACCAAGTTAATACAATACATATAACATCAATATCTTCAAGGCAATGAACATAACCATCACGCATATGACCAATCCAAATTATAACATCAATATCTCAATGAAATAACCCTAATCATCAAGTTAATAGCATATAACAACAATAAGCTATATATCATGCTCATCAACAACATAAAACTGAATCATCAAGCTAACTATCATATAACAATCAACAAGTTAACCTATGACATACTCATCAGTGACATATAGCATAATCATCATCTTATCTAATATAAAACAACAATAGCAATGCATACAACTACAAGTTACTATCATTCTTGACTATCCAACACCTGTGCATATAACTACACTAACCAGCCAACGCCTATGATGAATGTAACCATAACATCAAAAGACATGTACATAAATTTAATGCATATAAAATCCTTAACTTACATACTTGCATGTCAAACATACAATACCTGTATGACGATCTGCTCTTACCCCAATGTCCAATGTTGCAACCTTATTATAATGATCTGCATCTCCTACTCTATCTCAGCCAACACATTAGCATCATAACATCCAATAACACCATGATGTCCTACATTACGTACAATGACTTCACAAGGCATGTTTTACCTACTATACATGCATAATCATAACCAAGACCATACATGCATAACAACTACATATACACACATAAAAAATGAGTACCAAACTATATATGCATCATTCTAGCTAGATTCTAGTCACCAATGCATGACCATATCAAGTACACAAACCATGAAATCATGCATGACAACAACCATTACTCCATTGTACACATTTCCATATGCAACCAACAATATGCATAAGCAATTCCAAATCAACTACAACTACACCTACGCATAAATGCATGTAGTCGAACATAAGCGATCAATACTTGTAATCAACCTACAAGACTGATACATGTTCAAAATATTAAAAAATTTAACCTAACATACAAAGATGTAAGTAGGTATCATGAAATCAAAATGTAAGCGACATATAATCCATACACAATCAGTCACATGTTCCAAAAATCAAGACATCGTGTTTATTAATTTGAAATCAACATTCACCAATACTAACAACCTATAAGCATACCCCCTTACTATCCATGGTCCACACTAAAGTAGAAGAAGTGTTGGACACCTAATCCTAAATGGGTTAGTGTGGAAGTCGAATGGACAAAAGGAGTCCAAGAGACCTTGGGATGTGAATCCCAACGGTCACAACAATGTACTATAAATGTATATCTCATGTTAATAAAAAATGAACTCACATGATTTATCTTTCCTATTTTATGTTTCCCATATGTGTTTAACATGGTATCAGAGCAGGCGATTGCTGGTCCTACTCCAATCTGAGCCACTTGTTTTGTGGTCTCTATATATATGTCAGTTCTGTGTTACCTGACCTCTGACTCTGCCTTTATTCCCCTCAGACCTGAAATAACCTACCTCTGCCAGCACTGCACATCTGTCCATACTGTCATTTCCTATTTTAGTGCTGAGGCCTGACATGGTTTTGGCGCTGAGGCCACTGCAGAGATACGCAAGTTGAATGGTATGTGTATGGTTTTTGAATATTAATGATGTTGAATGAATGCGTTATGATAGAAGTTGAATGCGGTTTTGAATCATTTGAACGATGTTGAATGGATCTGCTGCGCCACGCAAAGATACCTGTATTGCTTTAACGTTTGAGTGGTATCGACGTTTGGTTTATTGAATGACTGTTTAGCGTTCTGATTGATTCATAAACTTTTCATAATATATCTCTAAGCCTCGATGAACGTCTGACTGTTTTGGGAATAGCACATGAATTCTGAGAATCACTTTTACTTTCCTTTTTGGATTTGTTCTTATGCATATCCTTTCTTCGAATAGGGAATATCATCCAAAATGTCACGCATCTCTTGGTCACCATGTCTAGCAACTATGTTGGTTTTTTCAATGATAGTAAAACCGGTGGTATTAGCACGGGCATCGAAAAAATACCTGCTTGCGGTTCTAATATCCTATGCAGTACTTTAGCAATACCCTTGGTGATACAATTATCATCAATATTCTGATATTCCGAAGATTTAACGGATACTAGATCTGCGGAGTCAGTGCAATCATCCATACTTGATACTATACATGAAACTACTTCATCCCTCAATGTGTCCACGCTCATGTTTTGAATATCAAAGTGACCACCTGGTAAAGTTGCAATATTTGGCGTAGCTTCCGGATTTTCAACAAGTTCCTTTGGAAAGTCCTTGGAGTCTTTGCATTTGCTTAGTTGGTGCCTGTTCTGAGTCTGGGGTGAGTTTGGGGCCCTTTTAAGAAGGCAATTGATATGCGTGGTAAGCTCATTCCTGTTGTTTGGCAAAACATAAAGTGAAATGTTTCATATAGAAAGCATGGTGAACGAAATGAGATGGAGATTCAGAGCAGTTTGAGTGAATGAATCCCCACACTTTTAAAACTTCAATCCTGCCATAATATATCTTTGTCGTTGAATGATGTGGGACCCTAATCTTGAACACCGATCATATAACTCCGCTCTCCTCTTACTTAGCGTGAAGCTTGGGGAAGCACATCAGGGGAAGTAGAACATTTCGAATTCTCCAGAATACATTTTGTTTCTTGGATGTTGATGCCAACGTTGATGCTGTAAGAGCATTTCTTCGGTGCAACTGAACTATAATCCTCGTCAAGTATTTGCGTCACTTGTGCTTCTCAACATTTCACTAAATTCGTCCCTCCATCTAGAATATTTTGACTACATTTGTGTTGAATGTGTTTGGCCGTGTGATGTGTTTGGGGTGTGAAACCAACTATCAAGAGGTTGCACTCCATTTATGGGCATAACCACAAATTCTGGAGTTCTTTCTGAGGGGCCTAAAGTCATCATTCCATCTTTTCTTATTGTTGTAGCTACATTGAAGGGTCTGCATGCTATCTCAGAGGCTGAATGAGTGTGGTTCGATGACGATACGAGGACTATGGTGAAAAGGAAACCTATGCTTCCATTTCTTGGGCAACGTACATCATAAAAAAAAGTTGAGGTGCCATTCTCGGGACTAAGAATTGCATATGCACTAATTTGTGTTGGTTGTCATTTAATTATCAGGTTCTATCATCCAATTTGCTTGTTGTATAGTTAAGTTTTTGAATGAGAAATGGGCATTCTGTAGGAGCTATCACTTAATGGCTATTGCATTTAATTTTTGAAGTTGCTATTGGAAAATATAAGTTTATTTTGAGACTGTTACTACATGTGGAAGCATCAAAGATAATGTACAGTGAATGATCCAGGTGGATATTGGTGGCCACCTGCCAAGTCCATCTGGACCCCCATCATTGTTTCTCTCAACATTTTCAGTTTCCTTAATTGTAGCACAACTTACTATTTTTAGCAGTTTTTCGGGTTCTGAACTTCGAGAGCCGTTTTGAGGCCCTAAACAACTTTTTTTGGGAAATCTGGGGGCAACATGGGTCCATGGACCGATGTTTCCCTTCCCAAAGTGGTAGTCCTCGGATAGATATTTCTAACGAGCTATCGTACGCGTCAAATGGAGATCATATGCCAAAGTTACGACCCCGGGAAATTGATGTACCAATTTACCCAAACGGGGCCCACAATTTGGCATTTCATCTTCTAGGGTTAGGTTTTGGGATGTGAAGGGTTTTTTCATTGTTTCTCAACAATATATAGGCCTCCGAGCCTCATTGTAACACAGTTCAGAGGCATGTAGTCACCACATCTCTTCTCAGAGATAAGCTACCATCGCCCTAGCTGGTTTATTTCCATTTCTG
>APFE031618497.1:0-53055 GCA_000404065.3 Pinus taeda | reverse complement strand
GAGGCGACGCATCGGCTTCCAACAGCTACTCTGGAAACGCCACACCGTTTAAGGTACAAGTGAATTTTGAAATCCCCATCTTCAATGGTAAAATAGACACAGATGCGGTAGATAAATGGTTAAATCTGCTAGAGGGTTATTTTTCTATTCATGAATTTTCAAGTTGGGAAAAGATTTTTTTCGCTCTTCTCAAAGCAGCCCCCCACGTCAAGGACTGGTGGGAAACCTACTGCGAGCAGAAGGATGAAAGCACAAGCTCACTATTTGCAGCCGCACCCACTTGGGATTCATTCTGGGATGCCATCAAGGAGCAGTACTACCCTGTCAAAAGCTATGAGGACAAATACATCAGATGGACCACACTGCGGCAGGGACGAGACCAAGATGTGCCGAAGTTCACAAACATTTTTGATACCCTTCGCACACAGTTGAGTATCAAAGATTCTGAGCTGCATCTGGTACTCAAATACATCGGCTGCCTGCACAGATACATCTAGGAAGAGATGGAGTTCTTGAACATCTCCTCACTCGGCACAGCATACCGATACGCTGTCAAAATCGAGCAAAAGTTCAAAGAGAAGAAGCGAGAATTTGGATCTACAAATCCGAAGCCCAAAGGTCAAAGCCAAGGTGGGGTGACTCAAGACAACCCGTAGAAGCTGCAAGAAAAGAAAAACACCACGAAACCGAGGAAGGACACAGGAAAGTGGTGTGAGTTCCACAAGAGTCCCACTCATAACACAAGTGAGTGTCGGACCAGGCAGTCATTGGTGGCCAAGTTGAAGGCTTCCGAATTAGATACATGTTCCGACCCTAAGCCAGAACCCGACGAGGGGAATGAAAAAGGAAAGCAGATCATTGATGTGGATCCCAAGGCCACTGTTGCCACTGCCAGGATCCAGAAGAATGAGCCCGAAGAGCCAGAGGAGGGGGAACGCCTTTTCCACTCACAGATGTGGGTGAAGGGTTCGCCGCTGCAATTCATTGACGACAGTGGCAGCCAAAAGAACCTTATTTCAGCAGAGGTCATGAAGCGGTTGGGCCTACCGACTACACCACACCCGCAGCCTACAATATCGGGTGGCTTCATGAAGGACGAGATCTCAAAGTTCGCCAGCAGTGCCGCCTTTCCTACAACATCAAACCATTCACAGACGAGGTATTGTGTGATGTTACACCTCTGTATGTTTGTGATGTATTATTAGGCCAGCCATACTTGTGGAGGAGACATGCTGTGTATGAGTCAAGGCCTCGTGCTGTCATTATCTCTTTGAGTAATTAATTATACATGATACCAGAGGCAGCCCCACCTACTGCCACCTCTTTGATCACTGCTAAGAAAGGCAGCAAGCTCATCTCCCAGACCAAGAAATTCATCTGTATGGTTCGCTCCCAAAGTAAGGGGAAAATCGTTGCTACATCCATGACCACCGCAAAGGGTTCCTCCACGTAGCAGCAACAACAAAGGGTTACAGTCATGACAGAACACAGGAACAACTTCTCCTCACCCATAGGGGTACCACATAAGTTTCAGGTGGGCGACAAAGTCTGGTCGCATCGACAAAAAGAACGCCTTACCAGAGCCCATCAAAAGCTCAGACCACTCCAACATGGTCCTTACAGTAGTACCAAGCTTGTGGGGAACAATGCTTTGGAGCACAGCATTCCTCCATTCCTTCCCCTGCACCAAGTGTTCAATGTGGACCGTCATCGACCATGCTTCCCACCATTACTGGACACATCAGACAGTGCAGAACAAGTTCAGCAGATGGAGGAACTCAACGCAATGGGGACCATTGCTTCCTAAGGGGGGAGGAATGATCCAGGTGGATATTGGTGGCCACATGCCAATTCCATCTGGACCCCCATCATTGTCTCTTTCAGCATTTTCAATTTCCTTAATTATAACACAACTTACTATTTTTAGCAGTTTTTCGGGTCCTAAACTTCCGGAGCCGTTTTGAGGCCCTAAACGACGTTTTTTGGGGAATCCAGGGGCAACATAGGTCCATGTAATGGACCGATGGACCGATGTTGCCCATTCCAACAATGATAGTGCTCGAATAGATCTTTCTAATGAGCTATTGTACGCATCAAACGGGAGATCGATGCCAAAGTTACGACCCCGAGAAATTGATGTACCAATTTACCAAAACGGGGCCCAAACAATTGCGCTCATCTTCTAAGGGTCGGTTTTGAATGTGAAGGGTTTTCCATTGTTTCCTCAATAATAAATAGGACTTCGAGCCTCATTGTAACCACAAGTTCCGGAATAGTTCAGAGACATTCGTAGCCGCACATTCTTCTTAGAGATAAGCACCATCGTCCTAGCTGGTTTATTTCCAATTCTGGTTGTAAGCATATTTCGTATTTTCCATTAATGAAATGAAGTGTTATTTCCGTTGCATCTCTTTATTTATGGTTATCGCATCTCTGTATTTATGGTTATCTCTGTAATCTATTGTGTTCCTCTTTAAATCCGGATCAAGGAGCCAAAACAAGAAAATGATAGGAAGATGGAAAACGATCGGAAAAGACAAGAAGATGGTAATGATCAAGAGGCTAACTTTTGCTTTCCAATAGTAGACACAAGTGCAATATTAGGAGAAGAAGTGAAAATGAAAAATATTCCACCTTCTGTATTGCCAAATTTTTATGGAATGTCCACAGAAGATCCTAATGCTTTTATGTTTGAATTTGATATTCTATGTAGAACATATGGATACACTGATGACATTCATAAACTTCGTCTTTTTCTTGCAACATTAAAAGCAGCAACTTTAAAATGGTTCATGGGTTTAGGAGAGAAAACAATAAATTCTTGGGATGGGATGAGATCAGTCTTCCTTAAAAAATATCAAGCTTATTGTAGATCTAGAGATTCTAAGGAACATGTTTTCAGAATGACACAACAAGAAGATGAAAGTTTAGAGGAATATTTGGAAAGATTTGCATATAATCTACAAAAATCTAAACAACACTCTTTAAATCAGGAAACCATTCAAGCAATCTTTCTCAAGGGTGTAAGGGATGAATACCTTGAAATTTTGAATGTAATGGGTAAAGGAGATATTTCAAACCTGCCATTTGAAGAAATTGTTGAGTTAAGTCAAAAATATTCTAGAGGAAGATCAAAAACTAGAAAAAGAGAAGCAAGTTCAAAAGCAGCAAAGTCAGCTGCAGAAGGGATAACAAGAGCTGAAATAGGAAGCTTATTGGAAAACTTCAAAACAGACCTCTTAAGTACATTAGGAACACAATTAAATGTTCTAAAGGCAAACAAGAAGAAAGAAGAATAGGAACATGCTCTAGCAATCTTTTGTTCCAAATGTAGAAAGAAACATCCATTGAGAGAATGTCCTTTGGATAGTATTCAGGTATGTGGTCTTTGTACAGAAAATCATTCCACAGAAAACTGTCTAAGATTGAAAGAATTACAAATGAACTCAATGGAAGAAGTGCTAGGAATAGAAGGCTTTTATTATGTAGCACCACGAAGACCATGGCAACCTAGGATGCCTCAACAAAATCCGCAACAATTCCCTCAACAAAATTACCTCTATCCACCTCAAAATATTTGGACCCCTCCAATGCCATGGCAAGCTTGGCCTCAACAACAATATCCACAACAACCTGCACAAGGTTGGAGAGGATATGGTTATGGAAACCAGCAACCTCAACAGTATCAACAGCACTACCAGCAACGATACCAACAGCCATTTCCATATCCACAATCCATGCCATTTCCGCAACAAAATTCTGCATATCCACCATCCATGCCATTTCAACAGCAGAATCCACCACCATTGTTGACTCAACCAAAACAGTTACAGCTACCCTCAAACCAACCCAGACCAACTCAATTACCATCCCAACCAGTGGCAAATCCGAATAACAAAGTGGACAAGTCTGCATATACTGTAGAGGAAGCAGCATAATTTTTGACATATTCTATTCTTCCTCTAAATGATGTCCATTTAAGGTCTGGAAAGGTGCTTAAAAAGGATTCTCCACCAATCATAGAAGAACCAACTGAACAAGGAGAATCACCTAAAACATCACAAACGGAAATACAAATTCAGAAAGGAAAAACAATTACAACTCAAACACCTCCTTATCCTGAGAGGTTAGTGGAACAACAAAAAGAAATAACCCTTCCTGAATTTGATATTTTAGATGAGTTAAAAAATGCTTATGTAAAAATTCCTTTGTTGAAGGCAATTAAAGAAATACCAATATATGCTAAAACAGTAAAGGAATTATGCATTAAGAAATCAGGGAAAAAGAAGAAGGATCCTACTACAATCCAAGTCATTGGTAAACTAGCAAGCCTCATGTCTACACAAACTATTGTAGAGAAATATATTGATCCTGGTATCCCTATGGCTACTATATCAATAAATAATTTCTCAGTACCAAACACACTAATAGACTTGGGAGCAGCTATAAATGTAATGATAATGGAGACATTGAAAACTCTGAATTTAAACAACAGTAGATCAACTTCTACAATTTTAGAACTAGCAGACAGATCTAAAGTTGTTCCGGAAGGAATATTAGAAGATATCATAGTCTCTTTGGATTCATGGGAGTATCCTGTTGACTTCCTTATCCTGCAACCAAAAACAAATTTGGGAGGACATCCTCTAATCTTAGGCAGACCATGGTTAGCTACCGTTGATGCCTTCATAGGATGCAGATCAGGAAGCATGATTATTTCACATGGAGATGAAAGGAAACACATTGCTCTTTATTCACCTGCACAATCAACTTCTTTAGAATCAGTACTTGAAACTCAAGAAAAACAGAAAACTAAATCAGTTTTAAGTATAAATCAATTCTTTGACTTTAGAGAAGAGGAAGAGAATTAAGACTTAATGGATCTTTTCATTTCGGAACCAAGTATTTCAGAGCAGCTTAGAGAAGTCCAATATGAAGCTGCAAGTGACCTTTTGAATCAATGTTTTCAGGAAACTTGTACTATTCAAACTTTGCGGAATTCTTTTATAGACATCTTTCCTGTAAACACAATCTCCAATCCATCAATAAAAATAATTGAGGTATATCCTGGAAAACATTTAAACATTGGAAACCAGTTGCAATCAACACAAGAACAAGAGGTAATTGCATTATTACAAAAATACTCAAAATCTTTTGCCTGGGATTATACTGATATGCAAGGAATCCATCCCAGGACATGTATCCACCACATCTATACAGATGATCAAATCAAACCTGTAAGGCAACCTCAAAGAAGAATGAATCCCATGATGAAAGAAATAGTGAAAGAGGAACTGCAAAAATTGTTAAATGTTGGATTCATCTATCCTATTTCAGATAGCCAATGGGTTTCTCCATTGGTAATCATACCAAAGAAAAATGGAAAATGGAGGGTATGTGTAGACTATCGGGAATTAAACAAAGCCACATTAAAAGATCATCTTCCTCTACCATTCATTGACCAGGAGTTAGACTCATTAGCTGGAAAGAATTTTTTCTCTTTCTTGGATGGGTTTAGCGGATACAACCAGATTAGAATAGCAACAGAAGACCAAGACAAGACAACATTTACTTGCCCATGGGGAACCTATGCATATAATGTCTTGCCATTTGGTTTATGCAATGCACCTGCAACTTTCCAAAGAGCAGTGCTTGCAATATTTGCTAACCTAGTCCATGAATGTGTAGAGGTTTATATGGATGACTTCACAGTTTATGGAAACACGTATAATGATTGCCTCAACAATCTTGAGAAAGTCTTGAAACGATGTCTAGAAACAAATTTGTCATTGAGCAACGAAAAATGCTATATGATGTTGACAGAAGGTATAGTTCTGGGACACCATATTTCCGCTTCAGGAATTAAGGTGGATCCAACAAAACTCCAAGTCCTAGTTAACCTGATGCCACCTACAACACAAAAGAAGGTAAGAAGTTTTTTGGGCTATTTAGGCTACTACAGACGATTCATTGAAAACTTTAGTGAAATAGCCCAACCTCTATTCAAACTATTAGCAAGAGATGTTGAATTTCAATAGACAAATAGTTGTCAAAATGCATTTCAAATCTTAAAAGAAAAATTGTCAGTGGCACCCATTCTCCGTGGGCCAAACTGGTCTTTGCCATTTCATATTTCAACTGATGCATCTGATACTGCGATAGGTGCCTCTCTTGGGCAGAAAGAGAACTTGTTCAATTACGCAATATACTTTATAAGCAAGAATCTAACACCTGCAGAATTGAACTACACAGTCACAAAGAAAGAAATGTTAGTCGTTATACATGTAGTAAACAAATTCAGGCACTATATAACAGGATATCAAGTTTTCATTCATACAAATCATTCAGCACTCAAATACTTGATGAATAAACCCATCACCAATGGAAGAATAACAAGATGGTTACTGTTATTGCAATAATTTAATATCACAATACAAGACCAGCCAGGCAAGGAAAATAAAGTGGCTGACTTTCTGTCCTGCATACAATCACCCAACGACCCAAATCCGGTTGTAGACAACTTTCCAGACGAACATCTGTTTGCCGTAACAGTAAAAACACCATGGTTTGCAGACATTGCAAATTATTTATCTTCTGGAAAATTTCCAACTCAATTCACTAAAAAGCAAAGAAGAAAAATTGTTAGAGAAAGTTCTAGGTATAGTTGGGTAAATGGTGATTTATTTTATACTGGTTCAGATCTAATGATTAGAAAATGTGTGCGAGAAGATGAAATATTAGACATTCTGAGAGCATGTCATGATGAACCATGTGGTGGTCATTTTGCATACAAACGAACATCATATAAGGTGTTACAATTGGGCTATTACTGGCCATCCATCTTCAGAGACTCTAGGGCATATGTCAAGAAATGTGACAGTTGCCAAAGAACAGGGAGACCAATCACATCAGATGAGATGCCGCTCAAGCGATAGGTCCGCATAGAACCATTTGAGCAATGGGCACTTGACTTTGTTGGACCTATTAATCCACCATCAAATGGAAAGAGGTACATCCTAGTATGCACAAACTATGTAACCAAATGGGCGGAGGCCAAAGCAGTGAACAGAGCAACAAAAGATACAGTGGTCACATTTCTCTTTGAAGAAATCTTTGTAAGATACGGAGTACCTAGACAAATTGTAACAGATCAAGGGACACAATTTACATCAACGCTAGTACGGGATCTAACAGAGAAATACAAGATCAAACACAGGAAGTCTACACCATATCACCCTCAAGCAAATGGCCAGGTTGAATCAACAAATAAAGTCCTAGAAAATATCATGACTAAAACAGTACAGCTGAGCAGAAGAGATTGGTCTGAAAAGTTAAAAGATGCACTATGGGCCTATAGAATCACATGGAAGAATACAACTGGTTTTAGTCCATACCAGTTGGTATATGGCAAAGAGGCCTTACTGCCTATAGAGTTTCCGATACAAACATACAGACTAACAGCTGAACTAGGACTAGACCTGACTGAAGCACAACAACAGTGGATCATGGAACTGAATCAACTAGATGAGCATCATCAACAAGCTATAGAACATACCACATTGGTGTAACAACAAAGAATGAAGTGGCACGACAGATATATCAAAACTAAGACATTTCACAAGGGAGACTGGGCCTTACTTTTTGACTCCAAATTCAAAGACTTCAAAGCAAAGTTTACGACACACTGGCTAGGCCCATATGAAATTGAAGAAATATTTGATGATGGAGCAGTAAAGATCAAGACAATCGACCAGGACTCCACCTCTTTTGTAGTGAATGGACATAGGCTCAAAGTTTATAATAGGCCTATCAGTAAGGAAGCATTTATGAAACAACTGGTAGAGGATACAGAACTGCAAATTATGGCACACCAGGGTCAGCCATCTTCCAGTCTTGTAGATGAATAAAAAAAACAAAAAATACAATAAAAACAAAAATACAATAAAAAATACAATAAAAAATATATAAAAAACATATAAAAATAAATAACTTGTTTGCTAGTGAAAACCAGGAAACTGGCACCAAGCGAACACGAATTCATAGGGGAAAACCAGGGCAACTTGGACTCTATGAATTCTATATTCTTGTTCTATTGTTCTCACAAAATTTCAATGCAGGAAACTCTCCACAGACAACTGACTTGAGGACAAGTCAAATCTTAAGCAAGGGGGAGCATTACATCAGAACTTTAGCTGGAAAGATGAAGTATAGATGGAACTTGTATTGTCAATGCAGGGACCTGAAACGAGAAATCATTACAGAGAGACCTGAAAGACCTGCCAATGGAAAAACAACATGTACATATTCCATAAGCATTGCAGAGGGACCTGAGTCAAGAAATCATTACAGAGGCACTTGAACAACAATTCAAGAACCAGAGCATGAAGAACAAGGAGTAGAAATAAAGTTTAGTTTTTAATCCATCTACAACATTTGATCAATTGATTTCATCCCACCTGTACATACATCATCCAGGGGAGTATCTGTATAGTCATTTTGTGCTTGAAAATTCAAATTTTTTTAGAAATTTTTAATTTTTGATTAAGTTGAAATTAGTACCTGAGGATATTCATTATCATTTCATATCCTATATTCTTTATAACCCCTATACATCATACTCCATTTCATCCATAAACATCCATACATATTCCCTATAACCCTAAGTATTTTTCTTTAGAAGCATAAAAAGACCAAACTAGGACAACTTTTCAACCTGCACATACAACTCAAGCATTAGTAATGGTGATGATTTTAAATATGACCCAAGATGGTCATTTTAAAATCATAAAGATGTGCATATAAGCCAATAACAATCATGCGCTATATGAAAATTCATATATATATGTTATGTGCTATAGTTAAAATGGTTATGCGCTATGTGCTATAGTTAACATGGGAAATAAAGGTTATATACATATAAACCAAAGCGCATATGATATAAGGAGGAGTGCATGCAAATGATATAAGGCAAACTTAAGCGCATGTAATGATATAAGGTGAAGCCCGCATGCAAAAGATATAAGGTAAAGCGCATAAGGTAAGGTGTATAAAGGAGAAGGCCGTGTGCAAAGGTTGGCAAGACCGCGCACAAAGGTATATAAGTGTGATTGCATAAATGGCAGCGGAGTATGCATATGAATCAAACGTTAATTGAATCAAACGATAATTGCATACGGTTCTAAATCATTGCATGAGGAGCACAGTTATAACACACGACAGCAGCAATTATGTTATATGCAGCCAAGGGTAAGAAATTAAAACACACGGCATCCACAAAATGACAAACCCGGCCAACGCACAGGTACGGGGTAAACATCGTGGCATGGTAACTATTTTCTATTGGGTTGTGCGCGATGTAGGAGCTATGCGCATACATTCGATTTAAAACAATGATTCGGCCATCCTCATGACACAGTCAAGTGACTGGTCAACAGGACACCCATACCTCTCCAGCGCCAATGAACAAAGTGCACAGTACACCATGAAACGGTCATAAACTGACCAACGGTTCTTGCACTGTTCAACCTCATTCCTCATTGCCGAATAGCTCAGAGCAATGGTGTTTGGAGCTGCAAGATAGTGAAAAGGAGAATGAAGCAGGTTTGAGACGCTTTAAGAAGGGAAATTGCCCGAATTAAACGCCGAGTGATCACTGAGTTCTCGGGATCCATTCAGGTAATGGTGTAGTTTTTTTAAGCTCGACAACTGTGGGATGTAGGTGTAAAACTGCCTGTAATTAATAGTTAATGCTTTTGCCTTGCCACCAGTCCCTTGAACAAAGAAACAGGGATTTGGAGCGTCGTTTCACACTCCTCAGTGCTCGTTGACAACCAGGTAACGCTAAAAACCCGCATTAACTCCAGCAATAATTCAGTTGACAGCAGTTAATGGATATGGCGATAAGATTTGCTGCGTGAATCATGGCATAGAACACTAGTTAATAGCGCAATTTAAGTTTAGACATGTTGCATGAACAACACGTTAGGAGTATAGGATCGCATGTGAAAGTGTTGTGAACCAAAACGGAGTGTAGTGTTGCAAATCATAACAAAGTTCATAAAACAAGGGAGGCAGAGTCTATGTCATAGCGCCGAAGATATGTTTAATTGCGCGTTGTTGGTCGATTAAGCATTGTTTCGATTGCGCATCCCTTGTTTTGTTGCGCGCTGTCAGTCTTTATACTATTGATATATATTATATGCCTGTGTATGGAAACAACCCTTATGGTCTCTGTTATGAACAATTTTGTTGCCACTGTGCATCGTTGTTTTGACAAGAAGACCTGAGTCATGTGTCAAGAAGTGTTGATTGCCAAAAATGAGCAAAGGTCGAGCCATTTAAATTCATTTTAAATGCGCTATTTGCGTTATTCAATTTTTTTTGAGGCCGAAGCACTGTTGTTTTCAAGTTTTTTTTAGATACGCAGGCCGAGAGCATTTTGTTGATTTTCATATTTTTATGTTGAGTCCGAGAGCCATTTGAATGTGTTGCTTGTATAAACACAGTCGCAACACTGTTTGTTTTAATAGTTGTATATGCACAGTGAACATTGGTTTGATTTTGGTGACAGTGTAGGGTAATGGGCATACATGGAACAATATGAGAATAATGCCTAAACAAATACATTAGAGAACTAAGGATCTTTTATGAAAAATGGTTTTCATATGTATTTTGTTTCCCAGAACAGAGTTTAGCATATTGACAGGGATATACAGGTGTTTGATTGCTTGAACAGGGATCTAAAACAGTGCTACTGCAGAGAGAGGGTAAATAGAGGCTGAAGAAATTAAAGTTAAATTGTTGTGAAGAAGCAGG
Organism: Pinus taeda; assembly: GCA_000404065.3. Classification (NCBI taxonomy): domain Eukaryota; kingdom Viridiplantae; phylum Streptophyta; class Pinopsida; order Pinales; family Pinaceae; genus Pinus; species Pinus taeda. Next base: position 42,240 of record APFE031618497.1, on the reverse strand, counting down.
TAAGCTTCTCTGCTTTCAGAATTTCATTCTGAAAAGAACAATAGTCATAAAAATTTTATTGTCGAGATGAAATTAGTAACAGCAGAAGCATACATTCACTGGTTTTCATAAACAATGTCAGCCCGAGTAGAGCCAAAATTTCATATAGAGAGCTGGGGAAGGAAACTATAGAAAAACTTTACCAAGCAGGGATGATAGGCTTTTTACAAAAATTTGATGGCCACTCTGAAGAGATAACCAGGGACTTTATAAACAATTTCAGTCATGACCAGACACAAGTAAGAGAAGTTATTATTCATGTGACTCAGGAATACCTTTCCAAAGCTTTAGATTTACCAATGATAGGGGAGAAATATTACAAAAGCCTGCACTTCAAGGAGAAAGCATGGACTTTCTTTCTTGAGAAGAACCGGAAGGGGAATTTTGATAGAACAAAAGGGATACCAAGGGAATGGTTCAATGAACCATGGGGTGAGTTGGTTTTGGTCATCCAGAAGTTTTTGACTTGTAATAGAGGATATAGCATTGCCCACTTGTATCATGTCAGGCTTCTACAGCATATTAAGGGGGAGGATAGGATTAACTTGCCATATTTCCTATATAGGAGCCTCTTGAGAATGATTGAAACAGTGAGACAGGAACACAGGCCTAAAGCAGGACAGATTTACCACCAAGGATTGATCAAAATCCTAGTTGAGTATCAGGTGAGGTCACAGGGCATAGTATGGAGAGAGTTCATGTCCAAAAATCAGTTCATTGAACAGATTAATGAAGCACATGATAAAATAGAACAGGAAAACAGAGGCTTGATGAATTCACCCTTGTATCCCAGAACAAGAGCTAAAAACATGGTCATGCAGGAAAATGAAACATCTGTTATGTCTATTCCTAGAAGATTTAGGAATAAAAGTCCCATTGACTTACACAAGGAAGTAGAAACATATTCTCCAAGAAAACAAGAAGAAAATGACATTGCACAAGAAGTCCTTGAAAGGGATTCTTCACATGATGATGCAACAGCAGCATCATTGATGAAAACAACACAAGATTTTGAAAAAGAAATCAATTTGGGAAGAATCAGGGACTTAACTGATCAATTGGAAATTAGCAAAATCCTGGAAAAACAATTAACAGAGGAGAACAAGGCAAATAAGAAGGATAATGCTAAGTTGGTCAAAGCAAATGAAAAGTTAAAAGAAGAATTAGGGAGACTGAAACAGAAAAATGATCTACTTTCTAAGCAAGCATTTAAATGGCTAAAGGAAAAGAACATGTGGCAGGCAAAATATGAAAAACAGAAGGTAAAAGCAGCTTTGTTCAGGGAGAGGCATAACTCAGGTTTGGATTGTTTGGTCAGGGAAGCATCTACAGGTACAACATCTACTACAGAGAGAAGAGGATCAAAGAGGAATAAGCAAGCATGGGGACATGCTTGATGATAAGCAAGGGAAAGATGTTGGGCCTTAGTTTTGGTCTTATTTTGCTCTAAGAAACTTACTAATCCATCTATTTATCATCCATTTTCACTTCATTCATCCCATTTTGATGTATATTTGATATCCATTCAGGTATTTAATTTTAATTTTTCACTTTCTAAAGTTTTTATGAAAGTTTGATTTTAAGTGCAAATTTGGCAGATTCAGAAATTCTCGTAATAGCTTTATGGTTGATGTGGTTGCAGGACACTTGGGCACGAATTGAATGCATGGATGGATAGCTTGGGAACTAGGACTAAGCCAGCTATGCTTAGTTCAAACAAAACAAACTTTACTAGGCCCATTTGGTGCTAGTCAATCATGACTAGTCATTCAGAAATCCCATAGAAATAGGGCAGTTTTGAGATTCTATGGGATTGGTCATATTTCTTGGGATGGGAATAGTGAATTCGACTTAGATAGATGGATTAGAGTAGATGGGTTTGTTAGAGTGAATATAGATCAATTTGTTTCATGAGACTTCTTATTTAAGAGCCACAACTTTGATGGCTTATGTATTGACTTATTATACTTTTATGTTGTGACACTTTTGGATTGCGGAGTTAATTTGAAGACTTGTGCTATTATTATTTTGTTGCTAAATGCTATGGATGTGTGATTGATTTGAGCTTCTGATATCACTTCTCAAGTGTGAAAAGCAAGGGTGGAGGGCCCCCACTCCAAGCTAAGTACACTTCCTTGTTAACTAGTTTTATTTTTTGTAATCTGTTTATTGTAGAACTAGTTTTTCAAAGCTTTACTTTAGATTGTTTTATAGTTCATGCATGGTGATTGATTGCATTAGTTTTTAGCTTATTCATCACTTTATTAAGTTGGAAAATCAAGTGTTCAAGTTGAGCATCCCTTCTACTAAAATGATGAATTAAAACTAGTTTCCTTTGTTTGCATGCAAGTAGTTTCTTATTGTAATTTTGGTATTGAGATGAATGAATTATGATGAAATACCTTATGTGTCTCTTAAGTTAAGAGCTTATTTCATTAACAATTTATCCATCTTAAGTTCTTGGTTTTAATCTCTGATTCATTAAGTGATAGTTGAGGCAAAGGTGGACTTCTTGAGTCAAGAACTATTTCAATATTTTTCTTCTACTTTAAACTAATTGAATTAGAGTTGTAGGATGTATTGCTTTAAGCTTTTGAATAATTTATCTTTCAAGGTTTGATTACATCTGATCTTCACATATAGTGAACTTGCCTCAAAGCATAAACAACCCGGATTGATAAGAAATAATTGTGTTAATTTCGATAAACAAATTAGCTCAACAGATATCTTGCGACATAATGCCCAAGGTTGAGGGGAATCAACCACTCAGGGGGAGGGGGATTGCAAGTACATCAGGAACCCTGCCAATAGCAAGAGTTGTGGCAGTAGGGGCGCAAGGAGATTTCCCAGGACGAAATACCCAAGAATACTGTGAAATTTGTAGGACGTACGGACACTAACACGGGTATTCCCAATACTACAAAAGTACTCCAATGTTCCAAATAACAGCTATTGTGAATTTTGTGCATCTACAACGCATCACACTGACCAATGCAAGGCATTAAATGCTTTAGCAGAATGGCTAGACAGGTCTACGTTTAGAATCAATGAGTCTAATAGGGGAGGACGAGGGGGAAATATGAGAGGAGGAAGAGCTGGAGGTAGAGGTCATGTAAGGTGTTATAATTGTGATCAGGAGGGGCATGTTGTCAAGGAATGTCTACTCCCCAGGAGACCATGGTGTTAGCGATGTAGAATCAATACGCATGCCACGGAGGATTGCCCTTAGCCCATTGCAAAATGCAAAGAAAGGACTAGACAAAGAGGGGCTAACGTGAACAACGCAGAGCCTCGTACAAATGACACTCTTCCCGTAACTAATATAAATATAGTTACAAGGGGAGGATAGAAGACTGGGGAAGATCGGGGTACAGTGGACCCTCCCTCGATTGTTAAGGTAGTGTCTTCGAAGAAATCATACAAACCCATGCAACAAAAACAATATTATCAAGAGGCAGCTAACTTGTTTGAAGGGATGACTGAGACAAAGGAGAAACAGAAACAAAACAAACGTGTGCTCAACAATGCTCAACCGATAGAAGAATGCTTTAAGTTATTTCTGCAGATCGTTGATGATGAGCAGATGTTGAAGGAGTTGCGCAAAAGTTTAAAAGCAGTATTGCTAGAAGATGAAGAGGAAGGAGAACTACCATCTACCAACTTACCAGAAAGACATACAAGAAGAGTGCGGTAGAATAAAAAGAGAAGCGGAAGGGAATTTTGAATCAATGCTCAGATTGCATGATTCTAGATCAAAGACACGATGCTAGACCTAGGGTCAGGTGTAAACATTTTTCCCAGGAAAACATGGGAGGTGATGGGGACGCCGCAGCTTAAGTATTACCGATACAATTGAGGATCGTGAATCAGAACTGTATGTTACCTATTAGAAGGTTAGAAGATGTAGAGGTAGATGTGGCATGAGTAAAAACATACATTGAATTCGAAATAATTGATATAATGGGTGACAAGGACCCATACCCAGCACTCCTTGGGATCAACTGGGCATATGAAAACTATTTTTTCATCGACTTGAAGAAAGAACTAATGATCTTTGAAGCGGAAGGGATGTGGGTGATACAACCCTTGCACCCATATCAAGGACCTAGGTTCACGAAACCTGTGGATGAAAGGGACGAGCTGGGAATGCTAGACCAGCTATACACATTAACGGCGGGAAAGAGAGAGGATTATATAAATCCTAGAGCAGGAGGATCTGCCAAGTGGAGGAGTATTCAAAGCTCAAAAGTTGGTTCAGAAGCCACATGGGATGCATGGCAGAAAGGGGGATACGAACTTGATACCAGATGTTGCACGAAGATATGCAGGTTAAACTGGATAGGGGCAGAGGTAAGTGACTATCCCAAATTCCATGGTATTGAATCAGTAGACATTTTCTTAAAGAAAGTAGACAGGGAAATAAGAGAAGATCACAAGGTTCCACTGCTAGATATCGCATTACACGCCACCTCGGAAAGGTGGTGGAGAACGCACAGCAACACGTTGCGTGAATGGGGAACTATAAAGCGAGCCATGAGAGAGGGTTTCAGTCAAGAAGAAGACCTACCACAGAATAGAGTGAAATATAAAGGCAATTCAGACCCTAAGAAGCATTTAGAAGACTGCATAGAAAATTGGGAAAGGGAAAGGCTTCTGAAAGAACTTTGGGTGCATGTATGGTATGTACAAGAGGAGCTTCATAAATAAACAGCGGATTGGGATGTCATGGCTAACTAGTTCAGCAACAGATTCTCTTTCAAAGATGTTGATCGATGCATGACCGAAACCTTATATGCTATTAAATAGATCTTGTTCACCCCAGGACAATTATGGGAAGGTTGCGTTGATGAGAAGTTCTTACAACATCTTTATGACACAGATTATCCAGAATATATGGCCTGCAACAAAGTAGATGCAAAACCAGATGAAGATGGTTTAGAAGGATTGCGACACCTGACCTTTGAGGAAACATAAGGGGAAAGGGATATTCAAGAAATTTCCACAGGAGAAGCCGCACACCTACTCCCGATGAAATTGAGAAAGCAGAATATTGGAACAGATGATAAACCCAAGATGGCATTTGTCGGGATTGGGACAAACAGACAACAAGGGAGGTCTTTGACCTATTGCAAGAATATCAAGACTTGTTCCCAGCTTCGGTAGCTGAGTTAAAAAGGATAAAGGGGGACATAGGGGAGATGAAAATTGTTCAAAAACCAGATGCCCATCCAATAAAGCACATGCCATATAGGCTAGACTCCAAAGTGAAAGAAAAGATTAAGAGGAAGATCAACAAAATGCTAGAAGATGGAATTATATTTCTGGTAGACGAAGCGGAATGGATTAGTCCAATAGTCATACAGAACAAGAAAGACGCAAAGGAGATCAAACTATGTGTTGATTATCGAAGTCTGAACAATTCATGTGTGCATGATCCCTTCCCCACACCTTTTAGCGATGAAGTTCTGGGAAATGTAGCGAGCACTGAAGCATATTCCTTCACTAATGGATTTTTGGGCTATCATCAGGTTCAAATAGAAGAAGAAGACAAGAGAATGACAACGTTCATCACTGAATAGGGGTCATATGCTTATCATGTAATGTTGTTTGGGTTGAAGAACGCACCTGTTGTTTTCTCAAGGATCGTTATAGCTACATTCAGAGACTATATTCATAGGTTCCTAGAGGTATACATGGATGACTGAACAGTATACAGTTTATTGAAGAAACACACAAGCTTACTAAGGGTCATGTTTGAAAGATGTAGATAGTTGCAAATCTCCTTAAATCTAAAAAAATACATATTTTTGGTTCCATTTGGAACACTATTAGGCCACATTGTTTATAAATACGAAGTGTGTGTAGACCCCGCAAAGGTTGTGACAATCGTTAACATGGAACCACCACATAATGTAAAGCAACTGCGGTCCACTCTAGGCCATACAAGGTATTACTGACGGTTCATCAGAAACTACGCATCAATTACAACCTCGATGGAGAAGTTACTGAAAAGGACGGAAGCATTCACTTGGTCGAAGGACTGTCAAGCAGCATTGAATAAGTTGAAAGAGAAACTAGTAAGCGCTCCTATCCTTGTATACCCAGACTCGAAAAAGACATTTCATGTACATATTGATGCGTCAAGGATCGCACTAGGAGCAGTATTAGCGCAATTGGGAGAGAGAAATATGGATCACCCAGTTTACTATGCTAGTAGGAAACTATCAACTGCAGATAGGAACTATATGAAAACAGAGAGGGAGGCACTAGTCATGGTTTACTCTCTGCAAAAGTTCAGGCATTACTTGCTAGGAACGCCATTTAAAATTTTCACAGATCATTCAGCACTAAAGTATTTAGTGAGCAAACTGGTATTAGAAGGCAGAATATGTCGTTGGTTATTACTCTTCCAAGAATTCACTTTTGAGGTAGTCATCAAACCTAAAAGGCTGAATGTGGGGCCGGATCATCTATCACGACTGGAGACGAGAAAGAATGAAGGGTCATTAGATCATCATTTACTTGATGCCGACTTATTCACAATAGAGGCAATTCTAGACTACTTAGAAGAAATTGTTGGGCTATTAAAAACAGGGCACTGCCCAGAGGGGTATACATCAATGCAGAAGCGAAATCTAATAGTGAGGGAAGCAGACTATCAACTAATCGCAGGGCATCTCTATAAGATGGGCCTGGATCAAGTCCTAACACGATGTATACTTTAACGCGAAAGAGAAGAAGTGCTCGAGAATGTCACACTAGATTTGCGGGAGGCCATGTGGGAGGAAAAGCCACCGCAATGAAGATACTGAACACAGGATTATGGTGGCCAACCATCCACAAGGATTCTAAGGAATACACTAAGAATTCTGATGTCTGTCAGAGGGTTGGAAAGCCATCACGTCGAGATGAACTCCCTTTGAACCCAGTTCATACAATGCAAATTTTGACAAGGGGGTGATAGACTTCATCAGGCCCATAACACCACCAGCGCAACATTCACATACAAGATACATAATAACGGCTACAGAATATCTCACACAATGGGCAGAAGCAACACCATTCAAGGATTGTACAGCGAACACTACCACAAGATTCATTTTTTAATACATTATATCAAGATTTGGAAGCCCAAAAAGCCTAGAAAGTGATCAAAGGACACATTTCATTAATGAAATTGTTGAGTCTCTTCTCAATAACTTTATGATTCAACATCATAAAAGTGGCCCATGCCACCCACAGGCCAACGGGACTGTTGAAGCATTCAATAAAGTACTGGAGAAAGGTCTCAGGAAAATTGTATCAGCCAACAGGGACGACTGGGATGAACGCGTGCCAGCAATTTTATGGGCATACAGAACAACAGTGAAAAGACTACATAAACAAACACCATTTCAGATGGTATATGGAAAAGAAGCAGTGGTCCTAGCAGAGTTCATAGTGTCGATCATGTTTATTTCTCAAGCAACAAAAATGACAAATGATGCAGCATTAAAAGAAAGAATGAATCAACTGATGGAACTGGATGAATCCAGATTCCTAGCTTAATTTCACCAGTTAGTAGAGAAAATAAGGCAAAAATCTTGGCATGGTAGGCATATCAAAAAGAAAACATTCCAAGTCGGAGATCATGCATTGCTATATGAAAGCAAGTTCCAAAATTTCCTGGGTAAGTTGCAGATGCACTGGTTGGGCCCGTTTATAGTTGCAGAAATCAAAGATTCTAAAGCGGTAAGACTAGCGCAACTGGACGGTGGAAGCTACAAGGATGGGTAAACGTCACACGCCTGAAACCCTTCCACATGCCAAAAGCCACACAATCAAGTTAAGGGGTCTCGAAGACGAGCCCACAAGTAGGTAGTAGTCAATAAAACTTAGTCAAGTCATTACCACATTCATCTGAAGTTTATGTCTTTTGTGATATAGTAGTAAGAATAAGAAAAGATGTCAATAAGCTTGCGGCAAAAATATCATTATACCGCAACCTATTTGTGGTCGAGGGGGATAGGTAGACGTTCTTGTCAGTCTTAATATTCATACGCAAGTAGACGCTTTTTCAGTCTTAATAGTCACACGCTATGTCAGTGCTTTCCGTCATATGAGTAGTCATTTCCCGTTAGGAACGAATTTAGCTAATAAATACCCTCCCTTACAAAAAATTTATTAACCATGCATCCCACTTTGTCCTTCCTAATTCTACATCATAGATGTCAGGTCCAGGTCATCCGACGGCGGCGAAGCACGGTTAAGATACATGGGGAAAATTGTCGTAGTGATTAGTTGCTAATTCCAATCAGAAAATGTCGTGTCAACTCCGGCTACTTAATGCAAGAAGCTACAGAATTTTGTGTGCAGATAGCAGAAATACTCCAAACTTGCTCTGAAGAACAACAACATCGAAAGTGCAGAAGTTCGAAGCATCCAGTAACGATTGTTTATCAGAGACGAAGAGAAATGGCAAAGGGAGTTATTTCAGTCCCAGAGGATAAACTTGATGAGCGAATTGTCCTGCTAGATAATCCATATGGTAAGTACGATAAATATACTTTGGTTGACAACAAATTGTTTCCAATTTCCAACACTGAAGAGGGAGGTGTATATAGAGGAAGTTCAAAAGGAAAATGGCACGAGCACAACCAGAGTCAAGGAATATTTCAGATGCCTACAATGATCTACACTAATCAATCTAAGGAGTCTACCGGTCTTCGGCACACAATTGGTTGTGATGCAGTGCACGAAGCTGCTAACCAACATAATGCATGGGGGATTGTTGTGGCTCGACAAGGAGTATCCAATTAACGTAGACGATATCCATCGTCTCACAAGGATATCAACAGGAGGAAATGTGGTGAATACATCGTTCCAAGCAGGAACGAAAAGAGCAAAGAAGCAGGGAGACGATGATTATTATGGAAAATATGGAACAAAGCGCGGGGGTAGGGGCACCAAGATTGACCTTATTAGAAAAATTTTGATAAAGTTCGCTTTCTACATCATAGCAAGCAAAACAATGAGACACTTCGCAAGAAATGAGTGCACTCTGGACGCAATCTAGGTTGCAGAGCACTGCTCTAAGGGAGAAGTGCTCAACTGTTCCACTTTTGTACTAAATGAACTCTTCGAGGCCTATGACGATATCTACAAGAGGAGTACCAACTTCTTGTTTGGATACATATTAATGACTTTGGCAATGTGGAAGTGGCGGCCACCAAGGGTGAGAGAGATGATGTGGATTACTGAAGGACAGCCGATAGCGCTCAGGTATGAGCCATGGAGAGTTTCGGGAGACCCGAGTAGCAAGGAAATTAATGAGGAAGCTTTCACCGAATGGTATGAGCTGATGTTGGATACAGTTAGGTCGATGGAGAGAATACCCAAACCACTTCTAGATGAATTTTCAGAAGAAATATGGTTTGGAGTTTCCGATGGGCACACGTATCTTAGACCCAGATGTGTCCACCCTGAGATCTTCAAGATGAAGCCGCAAAAAATTATTTTCATTGAAGCAGCACTCCATAGCGAGATTGGGTCATGGTTGGGGGTTGCATGTGGGATCACCGAAGGAATGTACCGATATCTGTTTGGTGGACTAAAGCCATAGTCACAAGCAAGAGAAGCGAGAGAGAGCATTAGAAAGAGACCGGTTGAGGAAGATATATACCCAATGGTGCTACAAATGGAACAACAAATGTTTGCAATAAGGCAGACGATCGCAAGCTTTGATGAACATTCAGGTGTGGCTAACTAGTACATGATCTTTCAATGTTCTACTATGTTTACACCAATAATCACAACTCTGCTAGCCGTGGCAATTCCTACTGTTGGCACTGAAACCCAATCACAGCCAACAGTCCCGAAGCCCAGAAAGAAAAAAGCAGTCAAGAAACCAGTAGCTAAGAATCCCAGAACTATCTCAACGATTCACATTTTCGACCTCACTGATGAGGTCGAACAATCCGTATCCGCATCTTCGATTGTTGAAGAAATTCCCCCAAATCTATCTACCATTCCACCTCGGTCGCGAGAACCTTCTCCCCACACGGCCTCCACCTCCGCAGCCCTGTCAGAAACCATCCCCTCCAACACAAGACTAGCGACTGAAGACATGGAAGTAGATTCGATAGAGCAGCCTAGAGGGACCACCGATGGAAGTGGCGCCCAACCGGCCTCGCTAGTATCATTACTTTTTGGCTCGGACCCACTCCAAGGGGAAGAACCAATCACGACCCTTCCACAGTTGGGGGGGAATGAACAGTACTAGCCAATATTCCCTATAAATTTCCTAGTGGTCCCTAACTCTAATATCATTCCCTCCACTCCCTAGTTCACCCTACAATCACAGCCAGTTCACTCTCCCACCTCCCATTCTGAGAAATCCATTTCCAGCGGCCTACCAATTCAACAAAATTTTCTAGATCCTAGCACAATGCAGACCATCACCTTGCAGCACTGGTCATCGACACATCTGTTTGCATTCATCACACAAGTTGCGCAAAGAGCCAAAAGAATACACAATGAACTAGTCCGGGAACACGAACAGCAAAAGCAGCAGCTATAGGAAGTTACAGAGGAAATAGATCACCTGCGATAGGAAAATACTGATTTGCAAGCATAGGTCGATCAGGTGACAGAGAAATTTCGGTCACTATGGCCGACAATCACAAATGTCAACACAGAGCTCCAAAGGACATTGCAACATGCACATTAGCAAGTTGTTGCGATGACATTCAAGTAGCATGTTCAAATCTTGTGGCAACAAATGGTGATATGAAGAAGAAGCTGGAAACAGTAAGATCAGCATTGCTAGACCCAATAGAAATATATGCCAGAACAATAGATGAAAAAATCAGTGTAGTGGCAACCAAAAAACAAGCACCCTCTGAAGCACTAGCAGATAGATATGCCATAATGGATAGAGTTCACGACTGGCTGGGAAGCCTCATGCTAAAGAAACAGCGTGTATATCATATGAGAGAGCAACTCCAAATATTGTTTGCCAACAGCAGGGAATGCATGGACTCCAACCAACCCCAAAAGATCGACGAGCAAATCGCCGCCATTCAAGCACAGGTTGTTCAAATCGAAGAGGAATTGATGAAAACCAAAAAGATAATCTGGGACCTGAGACCATCGATCCGACTACAAGTTCTGGCTCTGAAGGAAATCTGCAATAACAGTGAAGAACAGTGGGACCGCCTACAGAGTCAAAGGCTAAGCGAACTAATGTCAACACAACAAAAGACTTTACCCAACAGGTTGACTCAATCATAATCACATGGGAAGTTTCCCTCCACAAATACAATGAATTCAGACATAAAACGACCACCGTCATTCCTGAGTTGGGGCCTTCGTTTGGGAAAGAAGGATAGCAGGGGGAAGGAGCAGTTGGAGCATAAACCACCCAGCCAATGATAGAGGATACAATGGGAGCAATAGCTCATCAGCCAACATAACCAATGCAGCCACCAATAGAAGTATCTACAGAGACACCAACAGGACTTGCAGTGCTCGAAATAGATTGACTCGAGGACGAGTCAAAGAACTGTGGTCAGGGCCTGTTGGGGCCTTCATACAATTTTGAAAGATTTTGGAGATACGAAGAAGAGGGAACATATGGTGGCAGCAAAGGTCATGTTGCGAAGAAGACAGCTGGGGAAGAAAATAGGAACAGGCAGTTGCGGAATGGTCACGACAAGGTGTCAGCAGAAAGCAGGGAAATCCGAGCCGACAAGGCAGACGAGAGGCAACTAAGGAAAGAAACAGCTGAGCAAGAACTGGCAGTGCAAACGGAATAAGTGAATACAAAAGGAGAAGGTCGCAAGGAGGAATAGGTTGGTTGGTTAGTTGAAGTGTTCTAGTCACGGATCAGCAGCGAGGAGGATGTGAGCTCTAGAGCATCCGACCTGAAGGCCATAGTAGCAGCTGAGAAGCGAGGTGAAGTCTAGTGCAGTTAGTCGGGTCATGTAACCGGGTATTTCATGCAATTGTTTGTGGCTGAGGCCAATGTTTAATGTAATGTTATCCTATTGAATTAATATAACTGAAGAGCCAGACTAGTTACTTGGTATGATGTGTGTATTTGCTTATGTTATCTAGACCCACTAAAAATTTGAATGTGTTGCAATTCTATGGTCATGGTAGATTGATCTTCATGTTGATATATTGTTAGTCTGAGTATATGCACAGGTCCACGTATAGAATATGGTTAAAATATCCCTGACCCTATACTAAACCCTTCTTACTTTCAGTTGCCGCACGCCTTGGGTGAGACTCCTTATCCCTTGGGGTAATGAGAAAATTCTGGTGTTGTCCTAGACTACAACGAACCATTGTTGGCTCTTTGTGCCTGAACCCAGGGTCTTTCCCTAATGTCATTTTTGTGCCAACAACTAATATTCCTTTTCTGTAAATTTTCTGCCATGAGGATTTTCTAGTGAACCATTTCCCAACAGAATATATTAATCTTAGGGAGCCCATCACCATTCCAAATCTTTCCCCAGATTTTAGTTGCTGGGGGAGGGGAGGCAGAGGAAGGATTCTTGATTAAGTGAATGTAACCATCTTTAACTAAATATTTTTTAGATTTGCCACCCAGCCAAGCGCAGCTATCTAATTTGCTTGTAATGATAAGAGAAAACCCATTTAGACTATTGATCAAAGAATGCCAGTGCTTCATCAGGTGATTGGGCAGGTCCAAAGGAAACCACCCGCACCACAGACCCTGATCATCCCAACAAGAAATATTTGCTAGACAAGAAAAACCATGCTCTACCATCCAGCTTGAGAAATATGGATCGAGGCCAGACGAGCAACCTATCCAGAGTTGGATGTGTTTCCCATTCCCTGGCTACCAACCAAGATGATTTAGAATGAGAAAAGACGAAGCTTTGCAAAGTCTCCAAATTTCTGAACCTTTACCTTCCCATAATTCTCCTTTCGGTTTCATATGTCGATTTTTGTGGAAGTATTTTCTTGTAAAGGCCTTTTTCGACCACTCGTTGGAGTCCGAGAGAAGGCTCCAAACCAGTCCCCCCCCCCCCCCCCCCAGAGCTAGATTCATAAGTTCTCGATCCATGATTGCTGATAGCCCCATGCTCTTAGGTTGTTTTACCAATTTCCAGTTGACAAGATGGAATTTGTGATTGTTTCCCTTGCCTGCTTATTTGTTGGTTTATGTATGTTGCTGCTAAAAGACCAACACCCGAGTACACCGGAAGAGAGGAGAGAACATATTTTATGAGGATAACTCTCCCGACCAAGTTGATCCATCTTACTCCCCAGGAATGCACTCTTTTCCTTATTTTCTATAGAACAATCTCCCAGTCTTCCCCAACAACGTGCTTAAAGGAGATGGGAATCCCAAGATAATTGAAGGAGGTCCTATGAGCATCCACAGGGAAGCCCAGCAAGCGAGCTATTGCCTTCACCATCGCCACTAGACAATTACAACAAATTAATTGACATTTCAGCTTGTTTATCAATACCCCTTATAGGAGAAGATACCAATCCATAATCTTTTTTAATCTTGAAGCAATCGCTAGGAAGGCTCCTCCGATCAGAAGGGTGTTGTCAGCAAATTAAAAGTGATTTATTTCCCGAACATTCCTTGCAATAGTTAGACCAGGGAGAGAATTGACCAACCGCTCATATTCTAGCATATGACTCAAGGTTTCATCCATGATAATATAAAGAAGAGACGACATAGGACAACTTTGTCGAAGGCCTCTAGAGGCAACAAAGAAGGGGGTCAGACGACCATTTATCAAGGGAGCAATCCAAGGGGAGCCAATACAAGCGTTGATCCATAAAATGAATTAATTGTTAAAGCCTAACTTTTCCATAACAAGAAAAAGAAAGGAGTGATTTACTTGATCAAATGCATTTGCCATATCCAATTTGATAATCATTCCAGCTTCTCCCGCTTCTTTACTAGAACGCATTGCCTCCTAAACTAGAATAATGTTATCAAGAATGTTCTGATGCTGCATGAAGCCCCCTTGATTCTCAAAGATAATGGAAGGAAGCAAAGGCTTAATCCTGTTGGTGATGATTTTTTTCAAGATTTTATAAGAATAATTGCATAGTGAAATAGGTTAGAATCTTGAGAGGAGGTGGAATTGGCCACTGTAGGAACCAGGTCCAGAAAGGATGAATTGGTGCTTCCCCCGAGCTTCTTTTTTACTCTATTATAATTCAAAATTCTAATAAGATCCTTTTTTATGGTGTTCCACAATATTCGATAAAAACAAGTAGAGAATCCATCTGGGCCTGGTGCCTTCTCAGGTTCCAAGGTCCATATCGCGCTTCATACTTCTTCTTCCATAATTTCATATGTAAGAGAATGATTGGATGGATGGGAGATGACTTGAGGCATTGCCTAAAGAAACTCGAATGCACTACCTAAAGGAATATTGTCTTTATTGAGAAGAGATTTGAAAATTTATAGGCCTCCATTTTAATTTCTACAAAGGAGCTAACTTTATGCCTTCCCTCAGGCTTTACCTCCCTTATTTTGTTCCTATTCTCTCGGGTCATCGTCTGTTTTTGGAATAAGGAAGTGTTGGAGTCCCCAACTTTCAACCAAACACTGCAAGATTTGAGCCTCCACAAATTTTCTTCTTGCCTTCTAAGGTTAAAGATATAAGAGGAAAGGTCATTTTCCTTTTGGATGTATTTTTCTTCAATCTAAACTTCTTCCACCATCTTATAATGCTCTTCTAGTTCTTGAACTTGGTCTCTCATTTTTTCCCTAGAGGTTGGTAATCCTCTTTCGGCCACTTCCTCAACTCTTTTTTGACATTCTTTAGCCTAGTTTCCCAAGCATAACTGGGGGAGCCATGGACTTGGCAGAACCAGGTCCGCCTTACTAGATTCCCAACCTCTTCGGATTGACACTGGTTTGCGTTGAATTTAAAGGGCAGTGGTCCAAGATTTTCAATGTTCTCCATTGTGATCATGATGGATTGATGATCTGAATATCCCTGAGCTTCAATAGTCGAGGAGCAATCCAAACCTTTGAGGAGCCAACTTTTGTGCAGTAGGAAGTGGTCTAGGCGAGCAGCAATAAAGTGGTCCCCGGACCGCCTATTAAACCATGTATATTTCCCAGTCTTAGGCTTGATATCAATCAAATCCCATCGCTCTATTGTTTTCTCCATTCTATGTCTGAATGGATCCATATTCGATGTCCCTCCTCTTTTCTCTATCATATTTAAAATTGTGTGGAAGTCCTCTCCCATTATACTATTAATGAGGTAGTTCCTCTCATTTAGATCTTCTAATGAATCACATAATTCAACCTTTTCTCTATATATATCTGGACCATAAATATTTATGAAGGGAATTCTTTCCCATGAATCTCTTTCCTCCAGGAAAGCCATAACCCAGGACTTTGTCTTTATTTATTCAACCAAGGTGAAGTTCTTGTTTGACCAAAATATGTCGAGCCATCCTGAGGTTCCCCTTGAAGACTGAACTGACCCGAAGCTATCTCTCTAGAAATTTCTAGATGCTCTTCGAACCTCCGCTTCTTCTAGCTTTGTTTCTTGAAGAAATACAACCAATGGAAATTCTTTTTTGATTATGTCTCTTACTACTAGGATTTCAACAAGGTTTCCTAGCCCCCTTATGTTCCAGGATATTACTTTCATTACTTATAAATGGAGGGAGAGAGACCACCATCGTTTCCTACTTTGTTTATCCGTTTCCCTTTAAGAATTTCTGAGATTACAGGTTGATTCCCAAGCTTTTTGTTTAGTTCTGCTTCTCTTTCTCTCTGTTCCCTCTTGTTTGGCCTCCCTTTTTTATTTGAGGGGTCAGTTTCCTGATTGTTACATTCGTCAGCCTATAATACGTTTTGAGACATATTCTGTGTGACATCTATTTCTGAACCCTTGAGCAGATTGCCAGGAATGGAGCTCGGGAAGTTAGGGGCAGGAGCAGTCTTCGAAGAGGTGACTTCACCCCCATCTTCCTTCGAGTTACTTTCCGCTACAATTTCACCTTCTTCAATTACTTGAACCTCCTCCACGCTTGTTTGTTCGATTGGTTGAAGGGGAGTTTCCATTTCCATTTCATTGTCACTTCATACTTTAAAGGGGTTCAAAGAGGAAGGAGTAGTGTTGTTCGCCACAGGACCTCAAGACTTTGGCATTGTTCCTTTTCCTTTTGGAGCTCTTTTTGGTTTTTGCCATTGCTCCTCC
Organism: Pinus taeda; assembly: GCA_000404065.3. NCBI lineage: Eukaryota > Viridiplantae > Streptophyta > Pinopsida > Pinales > Pinaceae > Pinus > Pinus taeda. Next base: position 25,999 of record APFE031618497.1, on the reverse strand, counting down.
TGAGCTGTCAGAGCATCCATACTTTAATCTTTCCCAACTTTGTCACAATCTCTGGAAAAATCACTATAATCGTGTCAGTGTCTGCATTTGAATGGAATTTGTTCATAGTCTAGAACTTGTATGTGCTTCCATTCTCCCAGATTTAGGTTGATTTCAGCTCGTAGACCCTTCTCCAAATCTACTTCTACACATATTTTGGCATAGGCAAATTGGCAACCTTTGGATTCAGACTTGTCCAAATATTTCCCAACTCCATTACCAATAGCCCGGAGACAGTCATCACTCCAACATGAGATTGGAAGGCGCAGAAGCTTGACCCATACTGGAATAGCAATAGGAATGTCCTCGTATGGATTGAAGTCAGGGGTCCAATTGTTCAAATACATCCGTCTGGAACCATGAAGTACGGCCCATTTCGGAATACTACATCTTTGTCATCTTTTAAAATTCAAATAAAAAGATGAAGAACCCATTGCCTACCGCAAAGATATTTATCTCGCCCTTCATCATAGGATTCCAAGTTTCCCTTATCCAGACTTCCATCGATCTAGGAGAAGGCCACATACTTGTGAAATCACCAATCAATGCTCGCTCGACATAATCAAGGGAGGTTCGTCCTGCCCCATCCGGCAAGGAAACGTTCTTAACCTCATCATTATGCTTGAGGAACTTGGACACAACGACTAATGGATGCATACGCTTAGGAAGGGAGGCCACTAGTGATTGGAAGGCGACATGAACAGAGGAGTCTGGCAAGAGAGTGGGGGACGCCCTCTCCTCGGAGGCCATGGGAACAACCAACTGATCACAGTTCAAACCAGGACCCGCGCACCTCAACTCCCGCTCGCATTTCTGCGAAGGGAAAAAATCGCACATGCAATAAGAATATTTCTTATTAATGTTAGAATTGTATCCTATTGTGGCCCAAATTGCCACAAACCCATATATGTGGCTACATAACTTCCCATATCTGGAGTGTTGGTTATGACCAATGAAAAATAATGTTGAAAAAATCAACATTTGCAAAAAATCAGTGAGGGTCCAAAAAACATTATTTTGGAAAAATCGGAAAAATTAGCAAAATTTGGAGAACTGCGACAAATATTAAAAAACAAAAAAACAAAATATATTCTTCTTCTTCTTTTCATATTTTTAAACATATAAAGCAACAACAACGTCAAATAAACACATTAGCACATCAATATGAAGAAAGCATTGAAATATATGATGCAATGGATGCCAATTAAAAATGATAAATCAAAGGTGATACCAAATCCTCCTGAACCCTCATAATTGTCCAATCAAGGACTCAAATGTGGAGAACCAATACAAATAGCATCAAATACATAAATGTATCTCATAATCATGAATTATATGTACAATGGAAAAAGAAACAAAACTCGCAGCCAGCTATCTAAGATCAATTCCATCTCCCCCTTTTACGAGAAAAGATGTTGAGTTGTTTGTCAAGCTTTCCCCTAACAATAGAAGGCCCTGGCCCTACACCAAATGTTAGAAGATCATTGATGGGTATAGAATTGTGCTCTCCTATATCTGTAGAAGGTGGTGTTGTTGTTGGCACAATATCCTCCTCCTCGTGTTGCCCCTATTGTTGTACTACTATTGGTTCCTCCTCTAACCATGCAGGTGACTCCTCTGTTGAGAAATCTAGGGGTCAACAAATGTAGGTGATTTCTCTTACTTTGATAATTGCTTGTGATGTATTTTTACTTTACTTTATTAACTTCTTCTTTTCTTATTAGTATTAGTGTTCTCTATCATCAAACAACTACCAAATCATAAAGAACAATGAGAAAATAGGACATAAGATATAGGCGATCAGCTATGGCCAAAACCTCTCCAACTGAGAGGAAAACCTATCAAAATCCTTCTCTTCTTGTAGAACTTCAATTGGTGAATTCTAAGACCTATGACGCTTGACCAAGACCCTCCAAGACAAAGTCATCCTTTCTTTTTGATGTGCTTTTCTTACTTCCCTACATGACTTCAATTAACAAACGTTGACCTTCCAACAACTATTTCTGCAACTTCAACCTAGTAGCTTCAGTAACTTCGACCTAGGAGCTTCAGCAACTTCGACCTAGCAATTTCAACAACTTCAACCTAACATCTTCACAACTTTGATCTAGAGGCAGCTTCACAACTTTGACCTTGCAGCTTCACAACTTTGATGTAGCTTCAGAATTTCGTCTAGCCTAGAAACTGTAGAAACCCTAACGAAAGAGAGAGAGAGAGAGAGGCCCAAAACTTTGATCTTGATCTTCTTCATCTTATTCGTCCTTTTCCAACTTTTATCTTGAGGAGGTCGAACTTGCTTGAGTGAGTATGCAAATGATGTCAAATTCCTTCTTATTTATAGGCTTATGAGGGGTACCATTTGCTATCTTGAGGCCAACTTGTCCCTTCATGTAGGTTGACTTGATCTTTGTGCCATAACGAGGTCTTGGAGGCTCTTTTGACTCTATTTTGACTCAACAAAATTTTCTTTACAATATGTAACATGCCCAAATGGGTCTTCAATACATGACAAGGACTCAATTAACTCTATGACAAACCTAGAAGCACTCAATGGGTGTTTGACCTAAAAATAAATTTCCCTTGAGCATGAAACCCATGCCTCAAGAATACAAATAATAATTTATTTATTTTTTTTATCTTTTTATTCAATACATAAAATCACGATTACATATGCCATTATGAAGACTGAACCTAGTTACATATTTCAACATCCTCCGTGATGAGAACCTAAGAATCCACCCTCCACTTAGACAATACATCAATATTGTCCAAGGAAATGGCGTCTGCATTCGATGTTCTCTCTATTTATTTCATCCATAGTCAAAGATTGTAATGGACATACACCAAGTCATTAAGGCACGAGAACTCCAACATGCCAAGAGTGTCATAAAAAAATTAATGAGTCTTCTGTTGAGGGTCATAAATTACAATAAATGTAATTTCTCAATTGAAGTTCATAGTTATAACATGTTGCGCTTCTTTGAGTGTATTTTCTCAAACACACTCCAATTGCGTTGACACCTTGAAGCGCTGTAGGTCTGACTGAGGATTTTGATGGCGAATTTCTGTAAATTTTGTGTTCTTGCACCATAGTTTCGCCACCAAACATCTATAACAAAATAAAGAAAAGTTAAAACATAATTAAACTTTTAAATAAAACATAATTGAATTTAAAAAATCTTGAGTTCTAAATTAGTAAATCCTAATGAGTCATGACTTGTCACTTACATGGCATCAAGGTGGTCCTTTAACGAATGGCATCATTAAAGCCAAACAGTCCAGTACCATCCTGATACCTCTCTATCTAGCGATTGATTGTGTTGTGACTCTCGAGATCGAGTGCCATCCTATGAAAACAAGTATGCAGCACTTCCATCACCTCACAATAAAAATCAAAGTTACATTTGTAGGAAAATGCAAGGTAAAGGAAAATTGTTGTTGCATGGATGGGTCAATGAAGTATCCCTGTCCACCGACTATTAATCACATCCCATAACATCATGTGTTTATTAAACCCAGGGATACCCTTGTCCACATAATAAGTGCTTGAATAGTCTCTTTGGTCATATCTGTGGCCTCATACAAATAAGCCATTACAGTCTAATCGCTATCTCCCAATCTTAGAACCTTTACGAAAGGTTATCTAACTAAGCATACTTCTACTCCTTCCAAATGAGTCAATGTACACCGATTTATAAATGGCTCTCCCATCCTCTCTTCTATTGTATTTACAATCACGCTACTCATCACAAACAAACATTTGCTTCGACGCAAACTAAAATTGAAGAAAAGACTGAAGAGTAATGAAATTGGTGGAAAAACGTGTGATTACAGGATGCCACAACTCCTTGTTTCTAGTGTATATCCACATGAGGCTAAGAACAAAAGCATGGTTATATATGAAATCGGGGATGCTCCTAGCCATATCAATCACCTCCTTGATGGAGGGTTTGTCCATATCCTCAAGCATCAAATTGATACAATGTGTAGCGCATGGAGTCTAGAACAATGAATGGTGCCTATCCATAAGCATCCTACCAACAACCACATAATGAGTTGCATTATTTGTTATGATTTACACCACATTATGCAAACAAATCTATTCGAGAAACCCATCTAACAACTCACATATCAATGTTGCATATTTTATATGTGCGGATGCATCCATTGATTTAATAAACATGGTACCTCTGAGAGAATGTACCAAGAAATTTAGAAGGGTCCTACCCTTCTTATCTGTCCAACAATCAGACATCATTATATATCCAGAGACGTCCCACGACTGCTTCAACTTCACCAATCTAGAGTTGATGTCCTTTTTTTCTACTAGAAGGATTGGCCCCTCCAACTCCTCATATGTAGCGCTTTTGTACCCAGGGCCCACAACAAAAATAACGTCACACATTGGCTGCCAAAATGGATTGTTTTTTATGATGCTGAGAGGTAAGTCACTCTAGAAAAGACATCTAGAGTTTATGTTTTTTTTCTACTTCAAATATCGGCCCCTGCAACTCCTCATATGTAGCGCTTTTGTACCCTAGGCCCACAACAACAATAACATCACACACATTGGCTACCAAAATGGATTGTTTTTGTTGATGTTGATAGGTAAGTCACTCTAGAGAAGACATCTCCTCATAACCCTGCCTGCTTCTTGCTTCTCTTTTTTTGTTATCATTGACTTGATTGAAGGTTGTGCTCCAAGTTTGGTTCGTGGAGCAAAAAATGATGACCCCTCAGTGGGTGAAGTTGTGGATCCCCTCCTACTACCCTCAGGCTCATAAATAGATAGCCCTAAAGGTCCGCTTGCACGTTCGGCCTTATTTGCAGCTGCCTCCTCTCTTTCTCGTCATTTGCATAAATGGCATCACGTGCAGCTCTTGTAACCTCCATGCTAGGTGAAGGACAAAACCCAACACCATGCCCAGAGATTTTAGCCAAATGGGATTTCATTCAGCAAATCCCTCTTGTCATATGCAGCCCACACAATTTGCAATTCAGTGTTTGTCAGTTTGTCACACCTTCAAGTTCCCCATACTGCTAGAATGGGTCCGCAGCCTTTGGCATATTTGCAGTGGAAGTGGACAGCTTCAAAATTCAATCCTAGGGCACCAAAAACACAAAAAAATTGTCTTAAACCCCCATTACATAAAAAATAACAAACTCCTCATTCCGAAAATCAAATATTTAAAAATTTAAATTAGATTATTTGCAATGAAAAATGGCAATAAGAGTGTGCATCAAAAACTTAAAAACCAAAATCAACCTTGCTGTCCAAATATGGAGAAAACCCTTGCATTGTTTCATGGGCATGAATATCATAGCAAATGACAAAAAAAAAGGAAACATTGATAGAAAAAGAAGCAAGCAAACAGATCCCTAAATATATGGAAAAAATCATTAACATGGGGGTATTTAACAAAACATCTCTGAAGGGAAGATCATACTAGAAAAACCAATTTTATCAACACTGTCAAAACCATCCCATTAACTCCAAGTTAATTAATGATCTTTGATGGAAAGATCATTTAATGACACGTGGATTAGAAAGGTCCCTAACTTATCAAGAAAGAAATTGCCTGTGGCTCCATCAGCATTAAGTCTTGGATAGATCATGAGATCTCTCACTATTGGATTCGTGAGGATTTTCTATATCAAATCTAATCATCATGGCCAGAGGCACATTCTGTTTTATCTTACATTAAATTTTAAGTTTACATTTTCTACTTGTTACCCAAAGTGACTACGATAAAAGGAAGTTTATGGAAGTTGTTAGAACCATTCTATATCTATGACATCATTCCCTAACAAAAATGTCACCACTAGATGTATATATGCATCTCATATAGCCCACAGATTCAGTTCAGTCTGGCACCTGTGTCCTCCACCTTCAACTTCTGCACCTACTTGGCATACGGTCAATTTGGCTCCTATGCCCTCTCCCCACAGGCAGACCCACACAGCTGCTGCTCTGCGACCAATGACCCCGTGTGACTCCAAATTTCTCTTATAGCTACTCAATCATGGAGTTGCATTAATTCAAGCCCTCATTTATACTGATTGGCAGCTTCATACAGAACAACGACCATATCAATTTCAAGTTAGCTTTAAGGAATTAGACTCTGAGCTTGAATAACAAATCTATATAAAAATGGTTGCCATGCCTAGAAGTAGTGCTATGATAGGATTATAATGTTAAAGGAAGAATTTGTTTGATCATTTATCATATTTCTATCTTTCTCAATTCCATTATAATATCCTAGCAGTAATAAATATTAAAAACCATCAATGGTGAGACTGGTAGTCTTATTACCTTTTTCATCAGTTTATTTAATGACTCTTAATCTTGGTTTACTTGAAAATAAAAACAACTAACAGATTTTAACCCCAAAAGTTAGTTCAATTTATTGGTGTCACTGTTGCCAAGTTGTTGCCAGTATTGCAGCATGTTGTGCAGGACCCACTACAATTCCCATGGGTCAGGCACACTGAGTCTATACTTTACTTCACAGTGGGTACCATCATTGGAACAGCGGAAGTGCCTAGGAGTTTTCTAAGGAGTTATTTCCAAGAGAAAAAATGAAAAAGAATAGCAAATTTTAGGGACTTGCATTCTGTCTACGAGATATGTTTTAAACTATTGCTTTTCATAGGGTTTCTGCAGAATAAGTAGTTTGTGAAATATTGGTAAAATAACATTTGTGGTATATATCAGATCCTGTAGCAAAGACGGAGCAGAATTAAAATGATAGGAAAAATAAAATTGATGACAGCAACATGTGGCAATAATACTACAGGTGAAAAAACATGTAATTTTTTTTAATCTCTGCTATCACAAGGATTATTGAACTTATTTGCTACTAAGTCTTACCAAAGTGAAATTGAAAACAATAGTTTACAAAGAATGAAGTATTAAGTACCTTGAACAACACATTGAAATTTTCAGAGCAATGGTCTGCCATACGGATCATCAACAAAAATCATGGCATTTTACATAAAAGGAAAATTCACAGGAAAAAACGAAAATTCACCAAAAAGCCAACCTTCCTTTTGATTATGCACTTGCAAGTACCCTTTTATAGATTCTTTGGAATCCGTGCTATCTTGTCCCTTTATAATTTTATAATACCATTAAACAACTATATGCTTTCATTTTCAAGTAAATGAATTGCACCCTTCTCTACTACGAGCAACTAGAGTCTAGCTCATCCATCCAACCTAATGAAAGTATCTCCAACAAAGAAAATGCCCCCATCTTGCTGAATCCCATGGAAAACTTCTTTAACAGAGGACATTCAAAGATATCTGATGCACAATTAAAAATTTTCAAAAACTTGCTCTCCATTTTAAAGAGGGGAGAACATTGTATGCCACATCTTTTCAACTTTGACATGCTAGCATTGTCGTGGGGTAGACTTTCCAGGATCAGACATATAGTCATATTGCTCGAGATTTTGAATGTGTGAGGAGTCAAAAAAATGTTCAGATGCTAAAAGATATACTGCAAATCTTCATAAAATTTAAGGCTACGATAAATGGCAGATTTTAAGTTTCAACTTTATTTTCAAAGAAAAAAATATTTATATTTGATATTTCAAGTGTTGGATCAAAATACAAATTTGACTGTCTTAAAATAACCATAGGATAATTCTCTGATGCTAAAACTATTAAAAACTAAGATTTGGAAGCTTACTAGATTTACAAGAGATGCAGATAGCTTCCTATGGGCAGACCTCTTAGCCTCAGGCCAAAAGGTCCAAGTAAATGCTAGCAATCTCGATTGGGTTGTAGCCTCGTGGCTCCTTGTAACTGTCGTTCCTTGAAGTCAACCCTTCTGCCCTTCTGCTATCAACAATGGAATCATGCCAAATTTGGAATAAACAATTTCACTGAAAACGAAGGAAACAGCTATCTATAGAAAATACAATTGCAGAACAATGTTGCAGTTGCCACAACCTCCAGATTTCAATTTCTCACACTTGTGGATCAGTAGTCTCTGACATGGTCCTGCCTCATACTTTGAGCGTAAGCATCATCCCTCCACACTCGTGGACCACAAGCTTGGATTATTTCCAAATTTCCAATATTATAGCATGATTAGCAAACTACTGTTAATTCTAACATTTCATCAAATTTCTCAGTGTTATCTTTTTCTTTTTTTCTTTTTCTTTTCACGAAGAAAAACTTTCATTATGCATAAAAGAAGTTACATAACATCAATAGATACCTCAAACCAGGAACTGCAAAAATTTCCCAGTGTTATCTGCAGCTCCCATATTTCATACTCTTACATGGTCCCGGGAACACTGACAACTTTGGAGTTGGAGCGGCTAGCTGCAGTAGACACAATTCCTCCATTACCAGTCTCTCCTCATACATCTAAGAACTAGGAAAATCTGTATCTTCATATTCTCTCATTCAACCATAATTCTCCCTTCTTATTCTATCAAATACCCCATTGTTATTGGCGATGTCTCTGCAACTACCATATTTAACAGTGGGTTGTGGTCCTTGAACTCACAGTAACTTTGGAGTTGGAGTCTCTAATATTTAACAATGTGTTCTGATCCCTGCAACTCACAATATATTGGAGTTAGAGTGTTCAGCTAGCCGAAGTAGACCCAATTCTTCCATCATCTTAATACCATCTCCTCATTCATCATCTAAGAATAAGGCAAACTCTTTTTCTGCATTCTCTCATTCAACCATATTTTTGCATTCAATTACATCAAATCCCCCATTGCTATTGTGGTTGTTCCTGCAATTGCCAGAACTAACAATGCTATTTTGTAGTGCTCTATCATAGCTGCGTTCTTCTCAATTTACCCTCTTCCCATACATTATCTATAAACAGGAAAACCTCAGAGAAAACTTTGCTCCCAGGATTCTCTCATTCAACCCTATTTTAGCATCTTTTCCTTTCATATTTCTATTCAGATCTACCTTTGTTTGCATGGCTATTTGTCTACAGTGTTCATTTATGAGACTTGTTAGACTTGTTAAAGAGAAACCATGTAAAACAGTGACCCAAAGTAATGACCCACAACCAAAGATATCCCTCACCTTTTGCTGTTGAAGACACTTTTCAGAGGGAGAGTTTTGTCAGATCCACCCATATCCCTCACCTTTCGACTGTTGAAGACTCTCTTCAAAAGGAGAGTTTTCCAGATCTTCCCCTATCTTTCACCTTTTCGCTATTGAAAACTCTTTTCAGAAGCAGTGTCTTGCCAGATCCACCCATATCCCTGACTTTTTTATTGTTGAAGACTCTCTTGAGAAGCAGAGTTTTGCCCGCTCCACCCCAATTCCTCACCTTTTTGCTGTTGAAGACTCCTTTGAGAAGCAGAGTTTTGTCAGATCCACCCCTATCCCTCACCTTTTTGCTATTGAAAACTCCCTTAAGAAGGACAGTTTTGCTAAATCCACCTCTATCCCTCACCTTTTGGCTGTTGAAGACTCTCTTCAGAAGGAGAGTTTTGCCAAATCCACCCTTATCCCTCACCTTTTGGCAGTGGAAGACTCTCTTCAAAATGAGAGTTTTGCCAGATCCACCCATATCCCTCACCTTTTGTCTGTTAAACATCCTCTTCAGTGGAAGAGTTTTGCCAGATCTGCGTGATGATAGCGTCGATGCTGGTTGCGGGGTATTTGAGAGATGTCAACTCTTTCTGGTGGGAAAGGGCAACCGTAATTACCTGAAGAACTGAATATTACCTGAAGAACTGAATGGATTGTCATTCCCACACCAAGAAATCTAGAAACGAAGCCAAGATAAGGCATGACTCAATTTATTTGAGTAACACTTTCCTTCTACGAAATAGGAATTACACGCTGAGTATAATATAATGGAATTAAAACCTAACGCCAATCTCAGAGCAAGCCATAGCAAATTTATACTGAATTTATGAATGCAAAATTGCTAATTTTCACAACATTTTCAAACTGAAAATCTTCTTCAAAACAGAAATCCCATCTCTGTTTCATGGACCTCCATGGCCTTGCAATGAGAGTTGTGAAGAGTCGTATTTTAAGCTTTGGCGAAATGAAACAGCCTAGGAAAAGTTAAATGTATTTGTTGGTAAAGTTATTCCCCACTTTGTAGGTTTAGGACTTTGGTTACAATTTCTTTCCTCCTATCATCTCCATATTAGATTTCAATTTAGAATACACTGCCAGGCGGTGGGGGAGATATCTGTGATTTCCATTTCAATTTAGAATAGTTTTGGAGAGAAAGCAAAAGGACAGATAGACTTTGCATAACAAAAGATTTTGATTCGGCCGGGTGGTGCACCACATCATAGATATATTTGGTTTTTCTGTCTGGTATAGACCCTACAGGTGATGATGTAATGTTTAATATGTTAATTTAGTGAAAATAAAAAAATTAATTTAAATTAAAATTAAAATAAAATAAAATATAACATTTTTATTGTGTTTGGTTTTTAATAGTATTTTAATTTATAGTTTTTTTAAATTTTTTTCAAATGTGGTTTATTTAAAAATTAATAATTGAATTCGCTTAAATATATTTTAATTATGGATTTACCAAGTTTCTAGAGGTGTATCAAATCTCTTTTCACTAAAAGAGGGTTACAATTCAAGAGAGATTTGATCTCTCTATGTACATAGTAGATCTAAGCTAATATATAAAGAATTGAAGTAATACGTTACTAAAACGTATATGATTTTGGTTGACATAATTTATTTTGCATAGTATATCTAAGCTAGTATATAAAGAATTGAAGTAATACGTTATATGATTTTGGTTGATATAATTTTTTTTGTATAGTAGATCTGAACTTGTATATGAAGAATTGAAGTAATACAAAAGTATATGATTTTGGTTGATATAATTTACAAATGAGTATAAAAAAATATCAATATTATTTAAATTTGAAATATTTTTAGTTCTGGAGTAAAATTTAAAATTAATTGTAATTTATTAAAAGTTTGTTTAAAAAAAAGAGAGAGAGAATATTTGAAAATTCAAAGACTTGTAATAGAAGTGAAAGTATACTCTCTTAAAAAACATTGGTTAACATAACACTCATCTAAAGGTAGCAACAAGTGATGTTTGTCCTTACTCCTAATTCACTACTATCTTATGATAAGTTTTGTCATGTTCTAAGAAAATGTTAATTTGGACTTCCTTCATGTAAGAGTTTATATTGTAATTAAGGATAATAGTTGATCTCATGTATGGGATTAAAACTAGATGTTATTAAAAAATGCATAATTTCAATAGAGGTGGTCTTAGAAATGGCCACAAGGGACATCGGAATTGCAGCATGCTTTTTTGTGCTGCAGGTTTCAAAAATCTACAAAGGTAGAGGGCTTGACCACAAAGATCCATTTGCAACCTTAAAAGCAGATATTGCAACATATTCACATTTATGTGAAGTCCTTATAGTGGGTGATTTCAATGCTAGGACTACAAGTGAGCAAGCTAGCATTCTTTGTTGTAAAGATGATTGTGACCCTATTTGGCTTACAGAAGAAAGTAATCATCATTGGGAAAGAATTTCAAAGGACAAGGGTTGCAATCTCTTTGGTGAACAATTGCTTACTGTATGTGGGGCCTTTGATTTAGTCATTTGTAATGGCTTGACTAGATGGGCAAAGTTCGGTCATTTCATTTGCAATACTTACAATGGAGCAAGTGTGGTAGATTATGTAATTTGCTCGCATGGTTTGTGTGAGAAAATGGAGGAAGTTTTGATTGGAGATCAGCTATGGGACTTGAAATCAGATCACAAGCCAATTTATTTATGTTTCTCTTGGATTGGAAAGAAACAATTAAAGTAAAAAATTCAGCATGTCCAACAAAATCTCCCACAAGGCAGAATTCTTTTGACCCCAGAAAATTGTAATACCTTCAAATTGACGCTAGATAGGCTCTTCAAGAAGGAGAAAATTACAATTCACAGCGTTCATAGTCATGAATTAACACATTTAATTCAATGTGCACTTGCAAAGTGCAAAATACCAAAAATTAAGAAGTCTGAAACAAATTGCTTTCCAGATAATGCTTAGTTTGACGAGGAATTAAAAAAGGCAAGGAGAATGTGGAAAGAGTTAAATAAGGACAACATAAAGCTCAAAGCTTACAAGCAGTTAAGCAAGAAAAAGGCTAATTTCATGGTTTCAAGGAGGGAAGAACTAATCTTCATTGGGAAAAACAATCCCAAATTATTTTGGAAGGAGCTCCAACCAAAAAAGATACAAATTGGAAATAATATTACAGCTTCTAAATGGTTTGACTATGCTAGACAACTCTATGAGCAGGTTCCCAAGGTTGACCCTTCCCCCCTTGGTCAAAACTGATACTGAACTCTTCAAGGTACAAGAGGTAGAGATGGGTATCAAGAAGTTGGGTGTTGGAAAAGCAAAAGACTTAGCTGAACTCCAAGCAGAATATCTAAAGTGGGGCTCAAAGATTCTTGCACCTCACATTACATCATACAACAAGGGCTCCCCATAGATTGGACAACTAGTTTGGCAATACTTCTTTTCAAGAGCGGTGACGTCAATAATCCCTCCAATTATAGGAACATCATGATAAACCCTTTGTTTACAAAGCTATTTGGAAGCATGCTAGAAAACAAAATTAGCAAGTGGGCAGAAGAAAGAGATAAGTGTGCTAAAAGGCAAGCAGGTTTTAGACCTAAACATTCCACAGTTGATCATTGTATAACTTTAAGGCACATCATTGAAAAAGTTTGGGAGAAAAAGGAAGAAGTCTTTTGTTGCTTTGTTGATTTCATAAAAGTGTTTGACTCGATTCCTAGGGATAAGCTTTGGCACATAATGGAGGAACTTGGGGTTCCTAAACATTTGAGAGCAGTTGTGCAAAGGCTGTATGAAGAGGTGAAAGTCAAAATTAGAACTTCAACAGGCATTTCTGGAAGTTTTATAAGCAATATTGGGGTCAAGCAAGGTTTCCCACTGTCTCCTACCCTTTTTGGTTTATATATCGACAAGCTTGAGGAGTGGTTAAATTCGCAAGGGGGTGATTGTATCTATTTGCACAAGTTTGTTATAAGGCTTCTTTTGTATGTAGATGACCTTATTCTGATTGCTAAACCAGCTCTTGGTTTGCAAGAGCACTTACTATCCCTTGAGCATTTTTTTAGAAGTGTGGTGATGCAAGTCAATATCAACAAAATGAAAGTAGTGGCCTTCTCTAAGAAAAGAAAACATAACCAGCATAAGTTCTACTTTGAAGGCAACATTCTGGAAGAAGTTGCGGATTACAAATACCTCATAATTGACTTCAACAAAAATCTAAGCTGGAATGGTTGTAGAAAGAAAAGAACTTTGGGGGGTTGGAACGCATTTTATGCTTTTCAAAATAGGTGTACAAAGGAAGAGTTATGGGACTAGAAAACCACTCAAACTTTTTTTGGGCTTCTAGTGATTCCGGTGATTCTCTATGGTTGTGAATTATGGCCAGCTGTACACCCGTCATGCAGTCGAGACAAATTGAGAAAATTCAGACGTGTTTGATTACAAACAAATTTAAGATTAAAAGTGCAGTTCCTTATGAAATCTTGTTAAGTGAAACAGGGATTGCTCCTATTAAAGAAATTGATATGGTGCGAGTCATAAGGTATTTAAAAAAAATTGAGCAAATGGAAGAGGGTAGATGGCCTAAGGTTGTCTTTAATGATAGATTGTGCAAGAGCAAAAAAACTTGGATGCAGCAAAATAGCAAATGGTTTAGTAAATGGGGTATTTGTTTGAACGCGTGTCCCATAAACAACAAAGAGATAAAAGCTTTTGTTATGGAAAAGTTCCACAAGCGTACTTGGGATAAGGAGCTAAGAAGAAAGAAAAATTACTATATTGAAATGTTTAATCTCACTCATAGTCGTCAACGAAAAACATACATAGAGGCCAATATCTCTTAGAGAGCCAAAATTCTTATTGCTCAGTTAAGGACTAATTCTCATGAACTTTGTTGTGAAACAGGATGCTGGAAAAGGCTAAAGGAAGTGTGGAAGGAAAGAGTATGCATATTTTGTTCTTTCGGAAAAGTGGAAACAGAAAAACATTTCATTTTAGAATGTGAGGCCTTCAAAGACAACAGGGAAAGTTATGTAGATATGTTGGCAGCTAGCTCTTGGGATAATCTATTTAGCGAGGGGTTTGTCGAGAAGCTTGGAGCATTTGTTTTGAAGCTTCACAGAAAAAGGGTCGAATACATCAAGCAAATGAAGAAGCAATCTGTCCCATAGGCTATCGCTTCATGGACGTTAAAATAATTTCTTTCTTTCTTTCTTTCTATCTACACATTATCATTTTCCTTTTCTTTAACCATGGTGATCCATATAATCTAGGCCAAGCCCAAGATCAAACCTAAGAAGTGACACTGAGAGTATGTCCAACAATTTGTATATAAGTAGATATACCATGAATTTATGACTTAGCAAGAGTCAAGACTCCACAAGGGTGGGGGAGCCTACTCCTTAAGCCTTATCACAAGGAGCCAAAGATGTCCCCCCGTGGGATTTCAAATCAGGTGGGCGGGATAAATCTATACAGTAATCATTAGTAATCACCTTTTGGTCCAGCAATAAGATTTTATATAGCTTATGTTGGCTAAAAGCTCATCTTCTTCAATTGTAAATATAACACAATTCCATTGCCTAGCAAAGAAAAATGTTAATGACCCAAAAGAAAAATGAAATCTACCCTCTTACAACTCACCAATAAATCATTTCATAAAATATAAATTCCTTAAATAATAATAATAAATATAAACTATAAATAATATTTCAATATCAATATAACAAATTAATTTTAAAATAAATAAAATACACACTCATATAATATTAGCAATATTGTATAATTTTCATTATTGTCTTTATTAAAATTTTAAATATTTGCAATAATACAAATTTTTGGATGAAAATGAGGAAATACTTTGAAATGAAAGAAATTTTATGCTCGCATCTCTTCAATCATGATTTCTAGAAATTTGAAAGCTCCATCTTTAATATAATTTCAAATAATTTATACAAATTTATAATGGAATGTTAGTCAACAAGAAAAGATTCCCCAAAATTTCTCTTGACTTTTCCTTTACTTTTCCTTATCCATCAGATCTAATATCTATATTTTAACTTAAAGTTGTTGAAAAATCTATTCACACTACTTCATTATACAATTTTTTACTAGTATGCTATTTTTTTATCAAATTTTAAAAGTTATATATTAATTTATAAATGTTTAATGAGGAGATTTTATTATAATAAAAATTATTGCAAAATATTTTTTTTTGGGTTATTTTATATAAGTGTAGTTATACTAAGTAAGAAAGATATTTATTGTTGATTGGAATATAAAGTTCCAATGTTTATATAATGTTTGTTATGACTTGGATTAAAGATTAATTGTCTGATGTGGAAGACTATTGTATAATTTATGGTATCTATGTTACATTGACCTACTTACAAAGTATTATATCACTATCCAAAACCACAATCACAATGTATTCATAATACATAAAATCTATAAAACTTCACACTACATTCAATACATTTATCTTCACCCATATAAAAACACATCATATTAACATATCTACAATACACATTAATCAAAATAAATATAATCTAATCTAAAGTCCTTAGATTTATTAAAAAAATTGTTAAAATACATAAATATGAAAAGTTAGTGTTTAGCTTTTTGTGAGATATTTTTATTAAAGTTTAAATTTTACCAAAAACATCTTCTTCTTTTTTGTAAATTGTAGCAATTATATTCCTTCTTTCAATAAGATAAGAGTACACTGTTTTTTTATACAAATCTCCTTGGGGTGCATTCTTCTTTACCACATGCCTAAGAGCTCAAATCATACTCAGAGATCCTCACAGAAACCTCATTACCCAACCCCAATACCCTAAGAAACTCCAAAGCAAAGTGCTCACACAACATAAAACAGAGAACATCAAACATCAACAATGGAAAACCTTGTATACCCAACTACAAATCATGTTTTTTTGCAATTAACTCTCAAGACAGGACACTGGTTTTTCTGTTTTCTCTTTTCTCAATCAAACATCGGCCAACCCGCTATATTATCAAGCCCGAGTACAGTTGAATCAATTACCTCATTTATGTGAAATGCTTCTAATGCCATGGAATCATCCTTGTTCGGTGTCCCCTTGTCACTGTCAAAAATATCTTATTTATGGGTTCCTTTGAGCCCACTTTTTGCAGCCACAATTATGGCTGAAACTTTTCCTTGCTCATTCCTCGGATGGTTCACCCCTGCTAGGGAATGAGGCAGAGCCCTTGGGGCCCCACCAAAAACTTCTTCTTACAATTCTAATCCTTCTTTTTTCACATACGGTTTAAAACTTGCAAAAAAGCTTGCTTTAAAAATTTGTTATTGTATATAGAGCAACATACTCATAACAATAACTCAAAATTGCTATAAATTTTGGCAAAACATCATCTTGAAATGTAATGTTTTAAAATTATTGGTTAAAATCAAATATTTATTATGTAAATAAAGAGATTTCTTTGGAAACTATTTAATTATGTAAATCAAGAGATTGCTTTGAAGAAGGCCATTTTTTCTCTTGGAAATTATATGTCACTTTTTGTGAAATCTAAAAATAAAAAGAAATTGAGAGAATTCTTATAAATTAAGCATGTATAAGAATAAAAAAATATTAAAATAAATGAAAAACAAATAAAATAACACAAAATAACAAAAATGAAAATGAATGTGTTTGGCACATGCGTGAAATCTAACAATAAAGAGAAATGAAGATAATTCCTTATAAGTTATATACATATAAAAAAAAAATATATTAAAAAATAAATAACAAAGAATAAAGAATATAAAAATGAATTTGAACCATTATTTTTTGAACGCCCTTTTGAGTTGTTGTTTCAAATTATTTTCACTATTATTGCTCTAGATCTTTTAAAGGTTAAATTCCTTTACCAATCCTTTTCATCGTGCTCACATCCTTTTAATTATTCTTCAATTTTTTTATTAAATTCCTTTGCGCTTTAATCTCTCCCCAACTCTTTTCATTATTATTGCTTTAGATAATTAGAAGGTTCAATTCCTATGGATTCTTCTAACCTCTTTCCACCATTGAGCCTTTTCCACCATGCATTTTGTCATCATAGTAGTGCATTGACATTGTGATTGCGCATCCCATTATGCTAAAGCACATTTTGTTTTGGTTGTGAATAAACCAGTCTAGAACCATCTAATTCTAGATCTATCATGCGCTGAGAGGGATCAAATCCCTTGAGGTGAAAACCTTCTTTTTAGAGTGTAGAATTCGAGCAAAGGTTTGCACCTCGAGGGATTTGATCTGTCTGAGTGCATTATAGATTTGAAGTTAGATGGATCTAAGGTGGTTCCAACTGAGGGCAACAATATCATATTTTTAGATTATCATTATTATGTATATGTTTCAGATAAACTTCATACTTTGAAATTTACATTATGTTTTCTTTTCCTGAAATGACCATATAATTATGTCCATTAGTTTAGTCTATGTTGTTTTCCTTGATCAATCTCAGATATTTTCTTCTAGTATTCTTATTTTCACCCTTGTTAGTTTTGCCATATTTTCATTTCAATTACATGAAAAGTGCAGTTGAAATCGTAAACCATTTAAAATCTTTAACTCGAGCTATTGTAGTAAACATCTTACCTTTTCTCTCTTGCTCTCCAATATTAATAGGTGGATGGCATCATCTTTGGAAGCCACGATGATAGGTTGAGTCAGAATTTTTCCAAGGATATGTAGAATGAGTTTGAGATGTCCCTTCTTGGAGAGTTGACCTTCTTCTTGGGACTCTAGATATCTCAGAAAGATGATGGAATACTTATTTCCCAAACCAAGTACATTAAGGAAATGTTGAAAAGATTTTGAATGTAAGATTGTAAACTTGTAAGCATTCCCTTGGTGATCGGTTGCAAGTTAAGCAGGGATGATGAATCAAAGGAAGCGGATCAGAGACTCTATACATCAATGATTGGCAACTTACTGTATGCGACAACTTCAAGACCAAAAGTAATGCAAGCAATTGTATAGGTGGCAAGATTTCAAGTAGCACCAAAACAATCCCATGTTGTAGCAGTGAAAAGGATCTTTAGATATCTCAAACAAATAAAAAAAATTGCGTTGTGGTATCTGAAAGGGAATAAATTAACTATGACCACCTATACAAATGTAGATTGGGCAAGTGGTGTTAATGATCGAAAAAACAACAATGGGTCAGCCTTCTACTTGGGCAATTCTCTTGTATCATGGTTGAGCAAGAAGCAATCTTTAGTATCCTTGTCTACAACAGAAGAAGAATACATAGTAGCAACACTACATGTTGTACTAAGGTCCTCTGGATGAAGCAAAATTTGCAATATCTTCAAGTGAAGTATGATGGGCCCATTCCAATATTTTGTGACAACACTAGCGCCATAAGTCTCTTCAAGAATATTGTGATGCATTCAAAAACCAAACATATTCCTATTAAATACAACTTTCTTTGGGAACAGTGTGTAGAGAAGAATATCATGGTAGAGTACATTACGAAAAAGGAATAGATAGCGGACATCTTCACCAAGCCTCTACCACATGAGACATTTGAGTATCTTCAACAAAAGCCCGAGGTAATTCCAGGATCACATTGATCAACATTCCATCATGCCAAGAAGATAGGGAGAGAAAGGCCTATTGCATAAGGACAGAGGAAGATACTTCATCATGGAGAGTTACCCTTTGCTATTGATGTCAAAAGGGGATAGAAATTAGGAGAGGAATATAAAAAACATGAAGATATGGTGAGCAACAAACCCAGGGGGAGTAAGTGTGTTGTCATCAATGTCAAAGAGAGAGATTATTGGAATTTTCTTGTCATTGGTGTCAATCCAAGCAGTAGCCAAAAGAAGCCCTGCAATTTTTGAGGTAAATGAATGGGAGGATAAATGAATTTTTTGGCCTGACCACCATCAGTTGATTGTAATCATCATGTTGTTTCTAACGGTAGGTGTCATGCCACATAACTCCTCACGGTTGAAGAGATATGCCTTGTCAAATTTGGAGCCCCAATAATATTTTTAAGGTGCTTGAAATGAGATGCTAAAGGCAACTTTATGATTGGTCAAGTTTGGGATTAATATATAAGAAATATTGGATAAATTATGTTGACTGAGTCAATCCTCCATAAGTCGAAATATTCATGAAGGAATCTGCTTCAAAAGAATTTTAAGGGTCGGCCTCCTTAAAAACTACATTTATGGAATAATTTTCTTCTTTTTCTCGGGTCGACTTCCTATTATTGGAGTATTTTAGGGAAAGTTGCCCTCACCTAGCCCCCTCCTTCTGGCATAAATAAGGGTTTCGACTGCCCCTTAAATGAGTCATTCTTAAGCACATTCAAGCATTAATCTTGTGCATTTCATGTGAGATCTCTCAAGTCGCGATAGTCACACATATCAGAGGAAGGAGGCCAAGTTTCTAAGAGGGATTTTTGGGCTTAATTTTTACATATTTTTGTTGTGGTTCTTTGCTAGGAAAAGATATTTCTAAGGCAAACATTGGCACTTCAGAGGTAAAAATGATGTATGTTTTGAGACCTATTTTGAACCTCCCCAATTCTTCAACACCATCCACCCTAGGTTTCGGGCCCAGAAAAACAATTTCCGCAGCACCTTCAACATGAGAGGCAGAGTCGTCCCCAAATATGAAAACTTCTTTCAAAACCCCAATTGTTGCAATCTCGACTTTAACTTCAATGTTCTCCACCTTTTGCCCCAGACTCATCACATCTATACACAGTCTCTCCATAGGTTTTTGCAATAATTCGATGTCTTTGCCGAGTCCCAACAACTGGGCATACAAAATCACCATGTTCTTGTTAATTTTTTTAACAATTTCCTTTATGACCTGCTTGCAGGAGCTGTCAACCAGGCCTTCTAAATTCTTTGAGCGTCCCGACCTAGTTCTGCCACCACTTTTGTTGCTTGCAGAAGCCATTTTCGTGGCGATTCTACCCTGAATTGACAAAATCCTGTGATTTACCGTCTACAACTAGCTGCTATAAATAATAGCCTGGTTAATTATGACATTCCTTCTCATCTTATCCTTCATTAATGCAAATTGATTATGCATCATGGCGAAACATCTACCCTCCATCTCCTCCATCATCGAAACTAGCCTGGAGCGAATTGTGATGGTACCTGTCAACCCCACAAATGGAACTGTATTAAAACTCCAGGTAAATAAACGAGGATGCATCGCCCACCTGTCACAGATCATGCCCTTCGAAATACGGCTCCCACACTTGTTCCATAACTCCCAACCAACCACCCCAACTCCCAACGCACTGCAAAGGGCCATTGGGGAGATAACCTTAATAATTGTCGGTTTGATGTGTTGCAAACTCGTGCCCCAATTGTATTGCACCGGCCTGAACAATTTATTTCGAATCAAGGGATGTGACGTATATTCTATCGAAATGGTTGATGCGTAAGGAGCCTTGCTCTAAATCCACCCTGACGTTGGCTTGCGCATCTGCCACATGGTTGTTAGCCCGCAACACTTGGAACATTTTAACCTTTTCAAACTTTTTTAATAGATAATTTATCTTAATAATTATTGGGGAGGATTCAACATCAAGGAGGTTCTCATCCTCAGAGAGCTTCAAGCATTTTTGGATTACCGTCATAGAATCACCAATGATAACCAAGTTCTTGATACCATTAGAAATGTTGATGTTCAAACCCTTCCATAGGGAGAGAGCTTTTGCTTGATTGTTCGTGGTGTTTCCTAGTTCCCATACAAACTTTATTTTTGTCTTTTCTTCGAGGTTTACTATTACCTCTCTCACCCCAACCTCCC
The DNA here is from genome assembly GCA_000404065.3 of Pinus taeda. NCBI lineage: Eukaryota > Viridiplantae > Streptophyta > Pinopsida > Pinales > Pinaceae > Pinus > Pinus taeda. The sequence goes on along the minus strand of APFE031618497.1, from coordinate 5,087 downwards.
TGGGGTTACCTTTCGAAGCTCCATCAAAATACAGTTGAACCTTACCGATATTTCTTTTTCATTCTACAAAATCTTCCCCATTCAGTGTGATACAGAAGGAAGGAGTGACATAAGACTTTGACAATGGGGCTTTGAATTTAGAAGAGGAGATTCTGAGCCACACTTTTTCATTGATAGATAAATCCTTCATATCCAAGACTTCAAATCCCCTGGAAGATATAACCTCGAAGAGAAGTGTCATTCCTTTAATTATTGCGGTTTCTGGATTATGGCACTTATCCAGAAAGATTGCCTGATTTCGGCAAAGCCAAATTGACCAACACAGATATTTGGGAAATGTCATCCAACATCGCCTTAAAAGAGAGTTCAAGGAATAGGGAAAGTTACGTTTCTACAGAATAAACATCTTGCTCCAATCTTTAGCAATTGGGGGGAGGGGGCGCAGGAACAAGGGGTGCTAAAGAAAATTTCAAGGTATCCACAGTAAAGGGGCATTGACAAAACATATGCTTGATAGTTTCCTCTAAATTACCACATAACACACATCAAGAGGGTTCACTAATATTTATTTTCCATAAATTTTCTGCCATGAGGATTTTCTAGTGAACCATTTCCCAATAGAATATATTAATATTAGGGAGCCCATCACCGTTCAAAATCTTCCCCAAAATTTTAGATCGGGGGGGAGGATTCTTGATTGAGAGAGTGTAACCATCTTTAACTGAATATTTTTTGGATTTTCCACCCAACGAAGCGCAACTATCTAATTTGCTTGTAATGATAGGAGCAAACCCATTTAGACTATTCAAGAAAGAATGTCAATGCTTCATCAGGTGATTGGGTAGGTCTAGAGCCAACCACCCGCACAACAGACCCTAATCATTCCAACAAGAAATATCCGCTAGACAAGAAAAACCATGCTCTACCATCCAACCTAAGAAATCTGGATCGTGATTAGATGAGCAATCTGTCCAAAGGTGGATGTGTTTCCCATTCCCTGGCTGCCAACCAAGATGATTCAGAATGAGAAATGAAGAAGTTTTGCACAGTCTCCAAATTTTTTAACCTTTAGCTTCCTATAATTCTTCTTCCAGTCTGATAAGTCGATTTTTGTGTAAGGATTTTCTTGAAAAGGCCTTTTTCGGCCACTCGTTGGAGTCCGAGAGAAGCCTCCAAACCAATTTTTCCCCCAGAGCAAGATTCATAAGTTCTAGATCCTTGATTGTTAAACTGCCCATGCTCTTAGGTTGTTTTACCAAGTTCTAGTTGAAAAAATGGAATTTCTGATTGTTTCCCTCCCCCTTTCCATAAAAAATTTCAAATTAGCCTACTTATTTGTTGGTTTATGAATGTTGGTGCTAAAAGATCAGCACCCAAGAACACCGAAAGAGAGGAGAGAACATATTTTATGAGGATAACACTCCTGGCCAAGTTGATCCATCTTACTCCCCAGGAATACACTATTTTCCTTATTTTCTAGAGAACAATCTCCCAGTCTTCCCCAACAGCGTGCTTAAAGGAGATGGGAATCCCAAGATAGTTGAAGGAGGTCCTATGAGCATCCACAAGGAAGCCCAACAAGCAATCTATTGCCTTCACCATTGCCACTAGAAAATTACAACCAATCAATTGGCATTTGAGTTTTTTTATCAATCCCCATGATAGGAGAAGATACCATTCCAGAATCTTGAATAAATCACCAGGGAGGATCCTACGATCAGGAGGGTGTTGTCAACAAATTGAGAGTGATTTATTTCCTGAACATTCCTTGCAATATTGAGACCAAGGAGAGAACTGACCACCGCTCATATTCTAGCATACGACTCAAGGCTTCAGCCATGATAATATAAAGAAGAGGCGACAGAGGACAACCTTGTCGAAGGCCTCTAGAGGCAGCAAATAAGGGGGTTGGACAGCCATTTATCAAGGGAGCAATCTCAGGGGAGTCAATACAAGCGTTAATCCATAATAAGAAAAAGAAAGGAGTGATTTACCCAATCAAACACATTTTCCATATCAAATTTGATAACTATTCTAGCTTCTCCTGCTTCTTTACTAGAATGCATTGCCTCCTAAACTAGAATAATGTTATCGAGAATGTTCTGATGCTACATGAAGGCACCTTGATTCTCAAAGATAATTGAAGGAAGTTATTAGGTCCCTATACTACTAGTGTAACCCCCTTATCGTTATTAGTGCAACCCCCTTATTGTATTGTTGTACCCATATAGTCCCCATGTTGTTATTATGCCCCATAGAAGCCCACTATTGTTATTGTTGTGCCCCTACAATATTATTGTTATGTAGGCTATGCTTGTATTGGGACCCCTTAGGCTCCTATATATAGAAAGGAGGTCTTGTCATTTGTATCATCCAAGAATTGTTCATTTGTGTAATGTAAAGGAGGTTTCCCCCTTTAATATGTTGATTTTGAAGTCGTTGATCTATCTTTTTTTATATTTTTGTGAACTTGTTTCCTAACATTTGGTATCAGAGCCTTTCGATTCTAGGGTTTCACTACTCCAAACAGGTCATCATGGCATTTTCGCTATAATTTTTTGTCTACGAAGTTTTAGAAGATAAAAAAAACCCACTTGAACTGAAATCGTTCTAAATCTTGAGTCTAAATTTCAAATCTTGTCTCGCTATATTTTTGGAGATATGATCTGATGAATTTAGGGTTTTTGTAAGCTCCAAAATTCCATCTCAAACAAGTCATCTGGTATTTTCGCTACAATTTTTTTTTTACAAAGGTTCAGACACTAAAATTAAAACCCATTTGACCTGAAATCTTAATGAAGCTCGACCCGAAATTCAGATCTTGTTTCGCTATACTTTCAGAGATATGGTCCAAGACATTTAGGATTTTTGTAGGCTCCTGAATTACATCTCAAATAGGTGACCTTGGGAAAATCACCATAACTTTCTCTCTAAGCATCAGATTGAAATTTCATCAAAATTTACAAAAATAGGATGACCTGTAGTTTTCTGTGTATCGGTTTCGGGTCCTAAGGTCAAAACAATGACACGTGGCACTTCGTAAAATTTCGCTCAACTGAACCAGTCTATAATCAGGTCATCGTGGGAGATTAGGCATAACTCTTCGTTGGAGAATCCAATATTGATCAAACTTACGGGGTTGGAAAGAGGACTCAGAGGGCTACCGCAGGACGCAATTTCAGAGTTTGGAGATCCGAAATTACATAGATACAACAGATTCAACATCGAGCTCCTACAAAGTGAAAAAATGTGTGTAGTTTTTTAAAAAAATTGCATAAGTTAGGTTTGAAAAATTAGTTTGAAGAAACTCAAAGGGCATAGTGAAGCATAATTATCATTAATTGATGCCGTGAGGAAAGAAAATGGAAACACCTAGTAAACAACCTGAAATCTCTAGCATGACTCATGAAAAAAAGAAAGAAATACAACATGATATATCAAAATTTCAAGACCAAGTGCAACAAAAGTCACTCTCACAAAAAGTAACAGAAGCTAAGATGGATGGTTTAAAGAAAGGCGTGGAAGCTAAGATGGATGGTTTAAAGAAAGACATGGAAGCTAAGATGGACAGTATATAAGAAAAACTTAAAAGCAACATGGAAGATTTGAAGACAGGTTTGACAAAGTTGCTACAAGAAATGTTTATTAATGGCAAAAGGGTAGTAAAGGAAATTCATGATGAGAACAAAATAAATGTTAATCACGATTTCATAGACTCTAACATTGGATTGAAGACCCACCTTGTTCCAAAGATTGATATGAGGAAGTTTGATGGCAAGGATCCTGTAACATGGATACTACAGATGGAGAAATATTTCGATCTCCATAATGTGCAAAACACACAAAAGGTACACATCGCAACTTTATATTTGGAACCAAATCAGTTTGTATGGTATTGATGGCTTTCCTCTCGTAAACAAATTATCACTTGGGCAACTTTTACGGAATAAATGATAGCACATTATGAGCATACAAAAAGCAACACATTTTTTAGCCAATTAATAAATCTCAAACAAAAGGGTTCAATGATGGAGCACATTGAGGACTTCCAAATATTAAATATAAGGGTAAAAGATATTTCAGAGGAGCATAGGATTCATGTGTTCATAGAGACTTTAAAGGATAACATCCAACATGAGGTTTGCATTTGGAACTTGATTCGTTGGAGAAAGGATTTAGGTTGGCAAGAAAAATGGAAAGCAAAATTATGGCAACAAGGAAGCCTACCACTCACAATTATAAAGATGAAAGTGTTGTTTCCCCTAGCCTTCCACAACCTACAAGGTTGACACCACAACAATTGGAAGAAGAAAGAGAAAATGAGCTTTGTTACAGTTGTGATAGAAAATACACTAAAGGTCATAAGTGTTCTGAGAAGAAATTAATTTACATAGATTGTGAAGAGGAGGAAGAAAAGGAACAAGAAACATCAAAAGAAGAGGATATACACCAAGAACAAACCCTAGATAAAGAAGAAATGAATCCGATTGTATCTTGTAATGCATTGGCCGGAATTACCACTCCTCAAACTATCAAGATAGAAGGACATATCAAGAAGAAAAATGTAATAGTGTTGATTGATTCGGGCAATACCCATAATTTTATTCATTGTAAGATAGCGAAGGAATTGAATTGCTTCCTATATCCAACGCAAGAGTGTTAAGTGATGGTTGCAAATGGAAGAACCATAAATTGCTTTGGAAAGTGCCATAATATCAAGCTATCCATGGGAGAATATGTTTTGAATAGTCCAATGCTTTCCATTCCAATGCGTGGTGCTAATGTTGTACTAGGAGTGCAATGGCTACAATCTTTGGGTACGATAACTTTTAATTTTCAAGAACTCTTCTTGATTTTTTTTCAAAAGGAAAGGAAGTTGAAATAAGGGGTATTGCAGGGAAACGGGGAAATATAATCAACTCTAACAACACGACAAAGCTTATAAAGGAAGAACAATGTGGTGTAATTGCACAATTATGTTTGCTAGAGGTTCCCACGTTGAAATCATCTATTTCTCAAGATCTCCAAAAAGTATTGGACAATCATTCTAAGGGAGTTGAGACTCCCAAAGGCCTCCCACCTATTTG